>LS540716.1:1111879-1124827 GCA_900490775.1 Pristionchus maxplancki
ACATGTGGAGAGCACGCCAAAACACGCGAAGCCTGCGATGCGCTTGTGAAAGGCTCGTGAGGCCGAGAGCGATCCGAAAAAGTTGCGATGTAGCCACGAAGTGGCGGAATCGCAACTTTTTCGGATCGCTCGAGGCCTCACGAGCCTTTTACAAGGGAAGATGCCAATGCGCATCCGCAGCGTTTGACAGCCTAACCTTAAAGCGCTAACAAAAAAATCGCTCGAGTTTCGTTCTGAAACTTATAAAAATTATTCCGTCGTGATTACCAAATACGAAGGAATACCTCCATTCAGAGTGCGTTTCTGGTATGGGAAACGATGTAGCATGAAGGTTGACTAGAACATGATTTTCTTCCGCCTTTCTTGACCGATCTGTCTTTCCCATCCTCTCCTCCCAACCTCGACTTATATCTGGTTGCCGCATCTTTGTTGTCCTATTGTTTCTCATTCCGATTGATCCTCCTTATTCATTCGGTGGTCGCATTTATTCGCGTTTCGCTCTCTCTTGAACTTAAATTAATTAAATATTGATTAGATGGGCCTCTTCTCGAACTTGCGCAGGCAATCGATCCGCAGGCGACTGAATGAGAAGGTTACTGTACTAATCAATTTTTTTTGTGTCAGTACCCCTTTTCTGGGGGTACTGTAGTCAGAAGTCAGTCATGGGGCCAAATTCTGTTGTATAGGGTTAGCTTACGATGGCTGAAATGATATCTTTGTGGGAATTCACGATTTGTGGTTGAAGATCACCAGGTGATCACAAGATGCAACTGTATTACTAGAAAATATGGGGAATCTGATTTGTAATACCAGTGTCTCTCTTTTGGATAAAAAAACCTACCGTGCCTTGATGGCTGGGTAATCGATACATACCGTAGACCTACCGTACTCACCTTCTTCCGTTCAGGACTCGGACTACTCGTCGAAGGGGCACTCGCGCACGCCCTCCGTCGCCTCGAGCACGCTCAGTGGAGGCGTGCAGCAGCAGTACTCCCCGAGTGGAGATGGACAGAGGGTGGGTGGGGTTGGATTATTGATACATAATTATGAGACGAGATTGGTCGAAAAACAGAAAAGTCTTTCTATTGAAACTTCTGTTATATATCCGCAGTGATGCAATAGGTGATCAGGAGTCACATTGGAATGTGATAAACGGTCGAAGGCTTGATGATGACAGTGGGACCTCATTGGCTGTTGGTAAAATTAGAAATTCATTTGAGTCTGAATCGCGCTACTCTTGCTTCAGTGGCTCCCAGGTGATCTGGAGTCGCAGTAGCTCTTAGTGAATGGGTTAGGGTGTGATGGACAGTGCGTGGTGAGTAGTGAAACGAAAAGAAAGAAAAGAGAGGTAGAGCAGCCCTACCCTATCTTTTCCACAGTTCTGTTATTCCCAAATTTGTTCAATTTCGATCCGGGTGATCTGACGACGCGCGTTGGTATTGTAAGTTGGAGAGCGTTTAGATGCCAATTGGACTTGCGGTATGGTGAATTAACGAAATAAGATTGCGCAAGCTCCCTTCGGATGTCGGCATGATCTCATTGCTCGTGCAGGGCGGGAAACGAGTTTCGAGCGAACAAAAGGCGAGAGAAAAAGGAGAAGAAAGAGAGGAAAAGGGGGGCGAAAGGGCGGGGAAGTTCGAAGTAATGATCAAAGTTAGAGGAAGGGAGTAGAGTAGAGTAGGCGGATCGGCAGATATGTGGCTCTCGTTCTCATTATATTCGTTTGTTTGACTTTTTACCTCCATTCCGTGCCTTACTCTCACCTCTGATCAATGTCTCAGCGTGAAATACTTTCGAATATGAGGAATGAGCGAACCGATAATGAGTAGGTATTATCGAGTTTCCACTGTGTTGCTTGTTTCTATTGTGTGGCAGACAGAGGTTTCACGATCGGATCTTTACAATGCACTGCCATGTATTGCCAATGTTCATCCTCTCTCGATTATTATCGCAAATAATGTCTCTTTCGTCAAAATGTGACATGCCAGTTTCTCGTTTCGGTAGTTAGCCATATCGCTCTAGAATGCAGAATGCGCAATTTTCCTCCTTTGTGCCTCGTAAAAATTACAAAAGTAGCCCCTTCCCAGCATGTCCATAATCTTGTTAAATCATGTTGAAATATTTAACTAATTAGTTCCTAATTGCAGGAGGCTCTGATCTCGGAGCGCCTGCTCGAGTTGGGAGCCTATAGAGAGCTCTGCTGCGCTCAGATGGCGGAGATCGAGAAGGAGTTGGAGGCGGTGAGGATTTAATTATGTTCATTATTAATTAGGTTCCTTTATTTAATTAATTTAATACTTATGAAATTCACTTGGAAATGAGCGGGTCTACGCACATTTGCGCTGTTGAAATTTTGTCGCAAAACACAAGGTGTTTTCGAGCTTGCAGGAGGGCTAGTAAGTAGAGGTGAAGGGAACTTGATGGTGCCGTCGCCACATTTGCAATTATAAATATCCTAGATTATTGTAACTGAATGATGCGATGTCAGTTTTGATGATTAGGTGATTCGAAGCTCACAGACCAGCTTGCTTGTATTTGGACGTTGCAAGTGGAGCTAATACCTTTTGCCCGAATTTGCACATCAACAATGTTGTTCATCACATCTACCCAGAGTTGAAATACCAAATATAGGGTCGTTCTAAAAACACTTGGTTTGTTGAAAATTCGTCCCAAAAACCACAAGGTGGGAGAATTTTGGCGTTTTTTTGCATCGAAAAACACATGGTGAACAACTTTTGACGACTAAAAACACATGGTGAGAGTTATTGTACCGTTGATTTTACGGTACTATTTCTACTGTGCATCTACCTGCTCCCTGCCGATTGTTGGGAATGGATGGATTGTTGTCCCAGCAGAGTATTCATAACGCTGACAGCATCATTGGACCATGCATCGTTTATTCTCCCATCCAATACAATTTAGTGCCTACCGGGTCGGTAGTGAACGGATTTTGAAAAATATCGAGCTAGAGATTCAGGAAGTTATCCCTCCTCTCTTTCAGATCTCCTCCACCTCCACCCCTCCCATCTCTCGGGCCAAGCTTCTGACCCTCAAGGCGACACACATCGCCATGCTCTCCAATGTGGACAGAATCCTGCAGTTGACTGCGGAGCAGACGGTTAGTTATTCATTAATTACTAGATGAAGCCATTATTAATTAGTTAGAGGAACCTTGAGTGTGTGGATAGCCAACAGAAGTGAGGCATTTGATGATAAATGCTCACTTGGAAGAGTTAATCGCGGAGCAGACGGTTAGTTTTTTTTGATGCTGATAGGACAGGTGTGGAATCCACAAAAAAATATATGCAGGGATTGATGACTAGCACCGATGACTAGCACGGAGTATTTGGCCGAATGTGATGAATTGACTTCTCGAACGGAATTTCTTTCTCTGTTTCGGATGTAGTGCGTGATATTGTGTTTGATAATACTATCAGACGGATGAGTAAGCAGAAAGTAGTCATTGTTTGACTGTAGGGCAGTGGTTGTTTTGCTGTTATCGCAGTGATGTGATACCAGATTTTTTTTCATAGTAGGTGGGTGGTAGTCGTTGGTTGTGAGCACTTTCCGTGCTAATTCAAAGGTTGTTGTAATGGGTTTTGTATTTTTTCCGTCAAGCATTCAGAGAGATATTGGAAACATCGGTTTTCGCCAAATTCAATGCGCTCTTGTAACGGGTAACTGCGCTAGTCGAGTGTTTGCCTCGCTTTTGTTGGAAAAGCAAATTGTTTGAAACGATTCGTTTTCCTCTTTTGATCAGTGAATGCGTCTGAAATCGATTTCCTAAAGTATTTTTTCACGCTCTTTGGCCGCTCGTGAGGAGAGGAAATCTCTAGAACGGGCCGAATAGTGCAATGTGATTTTCCACGCGCCACCGATGCGAAACGCGCCAAAAACGGGCGATTGGAATCGGCTTACGTCGTTCTAGGGCTCTCCAATTTACACACTCTCTCGCGCGTTCTGATCAGCAGGGAGCATGGTTACTTGAGAGGGAGACCGTAGGGATAGGTTGGCAGTTCGTATAGTGGAGGGAAGGTGGAAAAGATAGCGGAAGTGGCCGAATTTTCGTTCCTCGGTTATCGATCTTTCATCCCCATGCGCCTGCTCTCATGCTTGTGTACCTGTGCAAGGGAGGCCAGAGATGAATCATATGTAGGTGCTATGAGGTGATTATTTCTGGGGAACGCCAAGCAAAATACATCATTCAATGTAGAGATGGAATACTCATAGGCTAGCGCTGAGGCCGAAAACCCACGGGCGCGTATTTGTGCGTACAGGCTGGAGAGAATTGTTTGTTGTTGATTATAACAGCGTAGCGGATTCGGCGGAATCCATGAGCTTTGACATGAACAGTTAGAAATTAGTGATGGAACGGAAATGTGACATGTGACTGTGGCCCAATGGTAGTCAAGCGTGCAAAGTTAACTATGGTGAAGGTATGTTTGTGTTTCAATGAATCTTTGAGTATTGATTTTTTATTTTAAATATTCTCGCTTTTAATTAATCTATTTTCTCTGCAGGAGATGGTGCAGGTACACGCGCGCCCGCCGGCCGGACTGGCTGCAGCTGCAGCTGCTGCAGGGAAGAAGGAGGAGGCCAAGGGTGAGGAATTTTTATTTTTTATTCGATGGGCTTACATTCCATTGAAATAGTTGAAACCCTCGGCATCTAATGTAAGAGTGAAGCGATAACGCCGCGTGTAAATTTCGATAATGAAGTTGGCGAGTTTTGAAATCAAAATTTGTTCAAGTACTGAGCTGAGCGTACTGAGTACTGAGCGGATGATTATCGGTCATCAAAAGGTCGTATTTCAACACTAACAATCCCCATCTCTTATTCAGCCCCATCGCAATCCTCGCCCGCTTTTACTACGTCTTTTGAAATCAGCGGGATTGCGGTTACATTCTTAGTTCAAGTACTGAGCGTGGATGAGGGGATGATTAACTGTTGTCTTCCGCCGTATCTAAACATATAATACGCTCTAATTCAGCCCCATCACAATCCTCGCCTGCATTTACTAGGTCTTGTGACATGCGCAAAGTTTTTAAATCAGCGAGTTTAGGGTTGCATACTTACATGTTAGTTCTTACTTTCTTCAGCCCCATCGCAATCGTCGCCGGCCTTCTCCACGGCGCCCGTGCCCTCGCCCGCGCACTCCAATGGACTGGTTAGTGGTTGTTTAAATATTAATTAAGTATTGTTTTAAAAATTGTTGTACTGTTTTAAAACAGACCTGATCAAGTTGGCGCTATCAATATCTCAAATTAGTTCGTATCTCGCCCGTCACGTTTTGGTTGCACGAGAATTTGAAAAGCTCTCGGCATCGTCGATCACCAATAATATGTCGGTGATTTTTACTTCTAAATTTTTTAACAATTCAACTGCGAGTAGACTCGCTTGCGTCGCATCTCTCTAACTTGGATCACTTGACCGTTGTTAACATTGGATGCGTGATAGTAGGCGAATCAAGGAGTGTAGAATATCCAGACCATTTTTAAAATTTCGATTTGCCAAAATCATTTAGTTTCTCACCCTTCACATTTTGGTTGCACGGGTCTGCCAAGACCTCGAGTGATCGTACTTCCACAGTATGTGTCCGATGTATGCACTAATAGAATTCCCTAAATTGAGCCTGACGGGATGATCAGTGGTTTTGTTTGTGCTCTAGCCGGCCAGGGAAGCGAGAGAGCACGCGAAACGAGGAGAGTCTCGTGCTCCACACGCGAATTTCCTCTTGCAGATGAGCGACGATGAGGAGTGCTGGCACGATGCGGACGAGGAGAGCGAGGAGAGGCTGATTGCTGGGAGGAGTGAGGAGACTGGAGGTACGGTAGAGTGGTGTGGGATTACGGTAGGATACTGTGGTGTGGTCATGGGAGGAGGGGCTGATGATAGGGAGGAGAGATTACGGTAGTATGAGGGGTACAGTGGAGGGTAACTGCGGAGGTTGAAAAATGAGTGTCTAATTAGCTTGATGAGGCCTGTTGCATCGACGCGCCTCACCAAATTCGCATGTAGTAGTATCCTCGAAACGTGAATTTGATTGGCGAGCGAACGGAGAAGTGTGAGTTGCTCTGAAATTAGTTTTCACGTATGAACACTTACTCGAGGTCTACTGCGCATAGCACACTTCAGCAACTACGTATCACTGACGAAGCGCGAATGTTGCAAGGAACAAAGTGCTTCCATCTACGTGGCAAAACGAAAAATAATGGGCAGAAAATTAGATTAGCGGGGACAAAGGGGCACAATAAGGGAAATCCCACTCCCCCTCATTCTGTGATGAAGAGGTTCCGGGCGTGGGTCGGTCGGCGGCGCTCGAGCGAGGCGGCCGAGCAGCGATCGGGTACGATAAGGGGATTACGGAAGGTTGGGGTGACCTACCATTGTCTGGGGGTTACGGTAGACTTTGTGGGCTACAGGATCATACGAGCAATGAATTTGATGACATTTTGATTGGAAACGGAACAAAGGAGCAAAATAAGGGGGCATTACAGCTGTGACCTACCGTAGTCTAGGGATTACGGTAGGCTTGGTGGACTACAGTATATTCAAATTATCGATTGATTCCGTTGCAGATAGCCCGCAGCAGGCGAGCGCCTCCCCGCCGCAACACTCGAGAGAGTCAAAGGAGTCGACTGAGGAGGAGAAGGAGAACCAGCAGCTGGCTGTGGTGGACAGGGTGAGTGAGAAGGTCCCGGGGACTGTGAGCTTCAGTGACGGTAGAAGCGCAGAAATGGTTGTGTTCAGTGGATTTTTCGACCTTATCTGTGAAGTTTACTAGTAAATTGGCCCACTGCACATGCAAGAGGAAGAACCGGGCGATTTTGTGGTTCAGCAGCAGTATAGTTGCGGAAGGGGTTGAGAGTTACAGTAACTTGTCGAATATCGATTATCCGTAACCTTAATCCTTCCCCATTGTAGTACCTCCCCTTCGGCAAAAAAAGTCGTTGTTTTTATTGTTTTTAGAGGTCATATAATATGCTGAACAGGGCGCACTTACTTTATCGATAATTCTTCCCCCTTGCAGCACCTGCCCTTCGGCTGCTTCGACCGCGTCGCCTTCCCCGACACGCACGCGCTCGCCGACGAGGTGCACAAGCTGACCGAGAGCCAGCTCGACTACGCACTCAATGGTACGGTAGGGGGGGGGGGCGAGGTAGGTAGGGTACGGTACTCGCTCAATAGTGCGGTAAAAGGGTACGGTAGGGAACTGCAGACAGTGGGTTACGGAACTTTAAATTCAATTCTGACAAGGTAACTGTATTATTTAAAGTTGAGGAGCTTCATCCAATTGAAACAACTGTAGACGACGGGCTAATGACAAGACGTTAAAACCTAGGATCACCTTCACTGAAATACCCCAACAGTGATTGACATTTGGCAGCGTTGAAAGTGGAGCACTGTAGGGTTTTGCTAGTGAGCATGCTACTGTAGTGTGACGGTTACGGTATCACTGCTTTATTATCGATTATCTACCGTCTTCAGGCGCGCACGATCCGACGATGTGGACGCTGTTCGCGAGCGACGGCGAGATGAAGATGTACAAGCGAGAGGTACGGTATCGAGAGAGGGGGGAAGGGTTCGGTAGATTACGGTAGTCTAACAAATTTATATTTGTGCGTGAATGAAAGGGTGTGAGAAGGCAATTTGTCTTAGAGTTGTTACGACTCAACCCCGTAACTTTGTGCTACGTAGTTTCCTTATGGGTGGGTTGTGGGGTGACACGAGGATCGTGCTGTCGGCGTCATTTCAATACATAAAATAGTTCGTGTTGAAGACTGTAGTGTTACGGTAGCTCTCGATTTATTGATTTGTAAAATATCGATTTCTGCAGATCGAGCAGGACGGCCTGCCGGTGGACCCGCTGAAGGCGCTGCACTCGGTCAAGGGTGAGTGAGGTGGCATACTGTAGGTTGCAGAGAGAATACGAATGAGAGTGCCTAAACGATTGTTCGGTGTCTTATTCTTATAGAAAGATCTATGTTTCACAGTCCTGGTAATAACATGTTTGATTGTTATTCTCAATGGTACGAGGTGTCCTTAAGCTAATGTAAATTAATACTTATTAATTAGTAATTATTATGTATATATTATGTATAATAATAATAAAAATTGGCAGGCGTGTCGGCGCTGGAATTCGTGCACTACTTCTTCGACGCGCAGTACAAGATGGGATGGGACCACACGCTGGAGGGAGCGAGGTGAGCTTTGCTGTCCGCCGTTTTCCTTTAGTTCAATGTGACACTTCAATGTGGCGGAGACTCGTTCACGTTTGGTGAAGGGGGGAGGGATGGAAATCTAGGAACTTTCTCGTTGGTTGCCTCGAGTGGTAGTAAATGAGAAGGTGAAATGATGGGAAAAGAATTGCTCCACTAATTTGACACCTGTAGATTTTGCGCGTCATAAGTTCGTTAAGATTAGTGGTTGACTGGCTGCTTTGATAACACGTGAATTATGTCGTTAAAGAAAAACTATAAATTATACTTATCGTTACAGAGTGGTGGAGAGGGTGGCGGCGGACCTGGTCGTGATGCACCAGAAGCACAAGACGGTGAGTGGCGTGGAGGGGGGGGGGATCGGCAGGAAAGGGTTACGGAAAATCATCCATGTTCGTCGCAGCACATGCGACATTCGGACCAAGCATAGTTGTTATAATTACTGGAAACTGTTGCTTCAGTGCGTCTCGTGCGCTTGTTCTATTCTGATATTTTCGTGCTTCATCGATTATGTAAAAAAAGCATTAATAACCAAGATCTGATCCCGTTCACCTGAGAGAACGCATGCGAAAGTGGGATAATCGAGTTGTCAATCGAACATGTGAGGTTCGTGCCACCCACTGTGGTTGTAGTCTGTAGGGTTCGGGTTACTACAATGATTCCTCGCAGAACACAAAATTAGAAAAATATTCAATGATAATATCATATTATGCTATTTTCAAGCTTCATCATGCAAACTTGATCTAGTTCTGCTGCAACAATGCGAGAGTGTATCTAAAAATAAAGCTATTTGCAGGTCTGGCCGGCGGCACCGCGCGAGTCGCTCTTCTGGTCGCACCTCAGGAGAGTCGATGATCGGTAATTAGTATTATCATTATTAATTACTAATTTATCTAATTAGCATGAAAAACCTATTATTTTCACTGGATTTGAGAAGATAGAATCGCGCTGAGAACATGCGAAATTGGGGCTGCGCGTGGTTGTTGTAGTCAGGAAGGGCCGACTTGTTTCGATGGTCGCCGGGTCCATATTATTTTGCAATTGAGTTTTCGAAACGGTGCTTAGAATTTTAATTGCAAAATGGATATTTGCCAGGAAGTCGGACGGCGCGCACGACTGCTACGTCGTCTGCAACAAGGACGTGAAGCGAGGGGATGTGCCGGTGAGTACGGTGGAGGGAAGGGTGCAGTAGGACAGGGGATCGAGGATTGGCTATATTATTGAGAGATTGGTGTTGCTGGAGGTGATAGGAAGTTAGAAGTTAGAGAGACAAGGCATATTCCAAGGTTGGGCAGGAACTTAGATAGTGTAAATGCCTCAGCTTCATCTAAACTTCACCTATCCTTGCTGTTAATTTCATTGTGATTGCACGGTTTGCTATCACTTAGGTTCCCCAAACGAAATTGTGTTCTGCTGTCGATTGATCGCTTCATGATCCCATCCTAATTTCATTCCCTCACTTTTATTTCATCCTCATCTGGTTATTGTAGCGTATGTGATTGGGTAGATCATTATAAACTGACTTTATTCCATCTCCCCTCTCTTCAGCTCGGATCCTCGTCCGCAGTGCGCGTCGGCCTCACCGTCTCGATGATCTGTGAGACGTTCGTGGAGAATCCCGAGGCGAGTATTTATTTAATTTCATTTATTTATTTAAATAATTATGGGAAAGCACAGAAAGTTCTATTGCGATTCGTGCTGGGGAGAGGAGCAGGTGGTTTGACGTTTGACTATTGTCTAATAAGCAGCGGTGATCAATGATGAATGATAGATCATTGTGGCCCGCTACAATAAATAAATTGAGTAAAATTCAATTTCCGTTCAATCAATAGGAAGATCGAGGGGCATTCTGTCACCGGTTGTAGGTTGTTTCACGAGATTGATGAGAATTGAGGAGACTGATGATTTTGATTTCATTCTGAATGCCGAATAATTTGCTTAATTCTTTCTAAAGCTAATTATCTATATCGTACATTACTGTATCCCCAGAATCGATCTCTTCTTCCTTACAGGACCTGCCGCTCTCGCAGCTGCCACGCAGCGCCTTCACCTGCAAGGTCATCTACGTATCCTCGGGTGAGTACTGTATCTCAGGAATACGCTAGGCGAGGAGCACGACGGCAAGGGTATTACGGCATCAGATGATTAGAGTACCGTGATAGTCCTAGGATGTGAGTATTGGCAATCAGTTCCGGGTTGCAATTTGGAGCTGGTGGTCCCAGGTTGCAGTTTTTTTTATAGCCGAACATAATCCTCTCGTTTGATATGTTTATCAGTTTGTGTTAAAATTAAATTGTTTTATATAATATTGTTGATAATTAATATTTGCAGTGCATCCGGGCGGGTGGGTGCCCACCTCGGCCCTCCGTCACGTCTACAAGCGAGAGTACCCCAAGTTCCTGCGCACCTTCACCTCGTTCGTGCACGACAAAGTGAAGAAAAGCCCGGCCGTGGCGATCTAATCGCCGGTCCCGGCTCCTGCCCTTCCCTTCCATTCCCCGGCCCTGACCCCCCGGCTCTCACTCAGAAATCTTCAACGTGTGATTCACCTTCAGTATTCCCGAATTTTCACTTGACTCGAGAGTATATAAAAACAGTACTTGCCTGTGAACAACTGACTGTAGATTTGTACAAGATTGTGCCTTATTTATCGATTGATACGTTCCTCGAGTCGCAATGTGATAGGCTACGGTATTTGTAGAGTACGGTAAAACCTTTTGTATTGTACATTAACTTTTTTCTACTCACTAGCGTGGACACATCAGACGAACTGTTGTGCCTTAGCTTCTCGTTCACTTTACCTCTAGATAGACTCACTTTTCCCTCTAGGGATTTAATCGGAAACCTCACTGTTTGTCGCATGAGCTTGATGATATCAATGCATTTTACTTTGTCTGTGACTGACTCTTTCCAGTTTGCACTAGCGTTCGAAGTTCGGATAACCGTTTCTTCATTTTACACCCAATCTCTTGTCTGACAGTGAGATAGTGTGAGAAATGAAGAGACGGCGATCCAAATTTCGAACAATAGTTGCATGCACTCTTGCCTCTGTCTAACTAGATAGTGTGAGAAAGGAGGAGAGTCAGTGCATCTCCTCGCTGTTGACTAATTATTGTACTTGATGAGCGTGTAAATAAAGGGAATTTCGATGAATTGATTGAGCCGTGAAACATGAATAATGAAGGTTATGAATCCTGGGAAGTATCGGAAGAGATGAGGTTCATGAGTCATGCAAAGATTATTTTCGTTGAAGGGCGTAGTCCCGGTATGTGATTGATCGAAGACGGAAAGGACACGATGGGAAACAAAGGTAATTCGACTTTTTTGGTGCCGAAAAATGATCGAGATCGAGTTCGAATCGCTGTATGAGATCACTCACAGTTTGCAGAGTTAGAAGAAGTGAAGGGGAGGAGGGAGGGAGTAGGGGGTGTTTGTACACGAACTAACGGGGGAATTGTGCATTCTTTGCTGTGATATGGACCCCCTATTGCTTCCCTTTCAACGCCGCTCTTTATTATGAACCGTGGGGATTGGGTGCGAGGAAGCATTTATGTCGTTTTCTCCGTCACGCGCGCTCTGTTTGAGCACTTTTCAGTGAGTTCTGGAAGGTCAACAATGTATCCATTAGATGGATTCTTACTCATGTGCTCAGTGATTTGACTCATTATCATGTTATTATTGCTCTCCCGGTTAGTCGATGTTGATTAATTGGGGATCTGAGTCAATATGAGATCATCTAAACAATCTCGCCTCCTGTCTAAACAAATAGTCTGGCATGTGAGAGATCAGCCGGGTCGATGGTTCTGCACTATTTTGTTTGGCGAATTTCGCATTAGATTGCTTCCTTTTTCCTCATTCCATAGCTCTGCAGCGTTTATTTTTCGGCAGGAGTAGTAATTGGGCAAAGGTCACGTGCGGAGAGGCTCTAGAGAACGGTTAGGCAGATTGGTCGAGAGTGGGGGGAGGGAGCAGGGGGAGGGGGGAGAGGCAGCAGTTGCTTTGGCAGCTATTGAGAGAGAGAGGAGTAAACCAGTTGGCATGCGCTGATATGTTTTGAGAGGTTCTGGGTGGGACATTCATCAACCGAGAGTGTTGTGTTTTAAGCAGACTTCGTATTGACGAAATGTCTGCTTGCCGTGATTTTGGGTCTTTTTTGGTGTCAAAATATTTTTGAGGTCCAATTAATGTTTCATGCATTCTGTAAATCGATGGCGCGTTTGTAAGCTATAATTATTACTAGAGTTCAAATGGCAAATGATCAAAATTATTTCTAGATGCAGATTGGCGTCCCGCCGTGGACACGTCGACTACGGTAGGCGGCACGAGTACGGTAGACGAGACGAGGGAATCGATCGGAGAGGAGGAGGAGACGGAGGAGAGCGGACTGTACGGCGAGTACGATCCCCTGAGGAGGGAGGAGCAGGGCATCAGGTACGGTAGCGGAGGGGATCGGGAACTGACTTTCATGCAGGCTGCTTTATAGAAAATTGAAAAAAGGACGTATATCTTCTCGGTAGAACTTGGAATTTCCCACACGCTTAGCTTGAAAAGTGTGAGAGCGATGGGATTTAAAAGGGGGGCTTTTCGTCAGTTTCTAAAGTCGCATCCCTAGGGTAAAATCAATCGTGCTTTTCGTGCCTCCGGGACATAGGAAGAGGATTCGTCCTATCAAAACTGACATAGCTCTGAATTAGAATTCCGAGTCGATCAGAATCTGCCCAGTATTTGA
>LS540716.1:1124927-1157221 GCA_900490775.1 Pristionchus maxplancki
GTTCCGCTTATTTTGATTCCGCTCTGTCGAATGTTATCGTTGATTACGAGGTCTCAGAGTCTCGTTTATGTGCTCAATCGGTACCTATGGCCTTTAATTGAACGCATGGAGAAGAACGGAATTTTAGAAATAATCAATAATCAAATAGAAAATAAAATGTTCCGTAATGTGCGCTAAACACCGTAGTGACTTTGCTGAGTGTGAGCATTCGAAACGCACGATATTTGCTGTTGTTCTACGTCGCTGTGCAAGATTGCATTTCTTCATACGTGAAGAGTCTCAAAGCATGCGTGAAACATAGAATAGAGAGGACCAATTTCGGAATTGGACACCAATACTGGGTGTCCAATTCTCGATATCCCGCTATTCTGAAAGCCTATCATACAGCCTTGCGTAAGATGGATATCCGTTGATTAGAGATTATCTTCTCATACATTCAGCTTTCTCTTTTCTGATTATCATCTCCTCCCTCTATTCTTTCTGAACTCTTCTCGTTGTTCCTGTTCCTCGACAAATATCGAATCCACTGATCTTTGCCGCTTTTTGGGTATTTTTTTTGCTTTATAACCGTCCCTTTTTGAGCAAAAGTGGAGAGAATGAAGAAAGACAGACCCTTCCAGGCCGGGTTCGAACCCGTCGAAGCTTCACGAGGAGCGACGGGGGATGCGACGACTGCGGAGGAGAAGGGCCACCTGCTGCCTGCTGGGAGTGATGGCGCTGGCGGTGACGGTGGCTATGGTGGGTCGATATATTGGTTTGCTTACTATACTAGACTAGTGAAGCTGGTAGGGAACTGCTTAGAGATTAGAATGATGGGAGTGCTGGCGGTGATGGTGGCTGTGGTGGGTTCCTTAACTCAATATCAGTCGTTATTATTGGGGTTCCTTCACTTCGCCGAACTATAGGAAACTGCTGAAACTGTTAAAGGCCAGGTTGGATAATAGGCTACCTGCTGCCTGCTGGGAGTGATGGCGCTGGCTGTGACGGTGGCTGTGGTGGGTTCTATATTTGTTAATAACAAAAAAGCAAACCAAATTATATTGAGGTTCTTTCACATCACCGAGCGATAGGAAACTACTGAAATTGTTAGCGGCCAGGTTGGACAATTGATCCCTGCTGGCACTTGCTGTAACTATCTGCTGGGTTATTGGATAATTAGTGGGAAGTAGAACTCAGAAATAAATGGAATTGAGATTTCTCTCCGCGCCTGTCAATGATATGATGCTAGTGAAACGGCTGGCGGCTAGGTAGGAAATTAGGGCGGTAGGAGTGCTAGCGTTGGCTGGGACTATGGCTCTGGTGGGTTAATTTGCTAATTTGTTATGTATTGTGGCTGTGAGCGGTTATATGGCGAACTACTATCGAAGTTACTTCACTTCGCCGAACAATAGTAAACTAGTGAAACGCTAAGTGGTCAGGTTGGATAATAGGTGATTTGGTCCATGGTGGGAGTGCTGGCACTGATGGCTGTGTTGGGTTCGTTAGTTGTGAACGAGAAAAAAAGGCAATGGAATTGAGATTTCGCTCACATGGACCAATCATATGAAATTGGTGAAACGGGCAACCGCTAGGTTGTGAAATTGGCCACCTGCTACCCGCAAGTGCTGTATCTCGCGGTACTATGGCTGCGGTAGGATTAGTCGGATAATTATTTGGAAATGCAACTAGAGAGGCAAATGTCATTAAAATTTCGCTACGTCAACCAATGATATGAAACAAGTGAAACGACCAGCGGCTAGGTTTGAAAGTTGGCTTCTGCGCGCTCTCCGTGGAATTACTCGGTGGAAGTTTCCAATTAGTATACTTGAAGATTGCGGTTGATTCTTTTCTTGTTCAATCCTTATGTGTGTTGTACCAATCATCTTTCGGATGTTTGGCATATCTCATAGTCAGAATGAAACAGAGAATAGCTTAGAGATGTAGAATATGGTTTGAAGATATTTACCGATGCATTCAAACGTTCACTGCGAGCGGAATGCATCGCGTAAAGCGAGAGCATACATAGATGATGACGATAGGATGTTGTTGTTTGGAACTGGGCTGAAACATGCATAGTGGGAAGCGAAAAGGGAAGAGTTTCGATCGTTGATCTTTAATCTCTGATCTCTTCCAGCTCTTCGAGGAGCTGCACTACGGCCTCGCCTTCACATGGTGGATGACGCGATACTCGGAGGTGGTGCGACTGCCGATTACGGTGGAGAGAAGTGGTGAGTGGAATGGGAAACGTCGTCCAGTAGTAAGTTGGACTAGATTGACTTGACTTGGCAGTGGTGAGAGGCAGTGGGAGACGTCGGCCTGTATAGAGTTAGAGTAGATTAACTGAGAAGTTGTGAGGGGAAATCGGAAACGTTGGCATGTAGAGAATTGTACTAATCTTGTTAACTAGACTGGGATATATGATTGGAACGTCGTTCTGAAAATATACGAGATAATTTAATGTTGTTGTTGTATTGGAGTATCGCTGTTGATTCAATCCGCGCTATCCCGAATTTGCTAATATTTTAGCTAGGGTGAAACCTAGAGTTGACACATCACAATTTTTCAGCAGCGGGTTATTATATTTTTGTTTGTTTCTACGTACGTGAACAAGATCGTTCTCAGTGGTGCTTCACCTATCTCATAGTAATGGCGAAACATAGAGTTACTCGGTCATTGATTTTATTCACCAAATCAGCATCATGAGATCGATAATTGCCTACAATACCCAATAGCTACAGTACGCCCATTGCAGAGGACGCGCCATCGATCGCCATCGTAATCGTGCTGAAGGACGCGACGCACGACGACCAGTACGGTGGGTGGAAATTATTGATTATTGAATTATTGAGGGAGTTGTGTTTCAAAAAATCATTATGCTTTATGGGTTCCAGCCATGACTGATTAAAGAAACATTGTCTAGGTTAACCTTGATCATTAGTGTTTCATCTCACCACCCTGTCTCGTAAGTTTGCAAATGGGACAATGCAGTTTGAGAGAGAATATTGAATTTCACTCTAAAAAGTTCTTTTGTCGACCGTTTGCCTTTGAGTTTCAGATGTCTTCTTTATGTTCCTTCCTTTATACGAGATCAGTGCTGCTCTCATGGAGACTTTTGAAAAAAAAACATATATTCGCGATACCTTCATTGGCTTCCTCCGTTATTATCCCCTCCGCAGTTGTTCCGTTCCCCTGAAAGTTTCACCTGATTAACTTGACCATTCAGCTTCTCCCTAGATCAATTTCCGTCATTCATTGCACTTCTAAATCCTCAATTCCTTCCCAACAATTTCTTTCGCGTTTCATTCCTCTCACTAATTCGCTTAGTTTCTTCCCGGAGCAATACCCTTGTGATTCTGCTCTCCCAATCCCAAACTCGCAGGCCGATTACTCGAGTTTCACCTCGCACACTTCTCAGTTTCAGCCTAGGTCAATGGGTCGTCGAAACAACGGAATCACTCCTAATTGTATCCTCCTTGCAGCCCTCACTTTCTAGTTTCACTCCCTTATCGTATTCACCCTGTTACTTCTAGGTCATCGCGAGTTCCTCGTAATCCCTCCACTCCTTGCAGCCCTGGCCTCCTCCACTGTGCACTGCTACGCGGCGGCGCACGGCTACCGGCTGCACGTCGTGAACGCGGCAGCGAACGAGAGCTGGACGGCCGTCTGCCCGCAGCCGGATGTGAGTTGTTTTGGGTTGTGGGTGAAGCACATGGTTCACTGGTTGAAAATGCGTATTTCTGATCGCTAATCGCAGACCAGATCTGAGTGACGCAGCCAAAGTGAATATGCTGCAGCCTGTGAGTTGATGCAATTCATGAGCCAATTGTGAAAAAGTCAATTGTGCCAGATAGTGGACCGCCCAAAGGATTAGTGAACAATCCCCTTCGCTCTTGGTTTATTGGTGAAACACAAAAAGCATTTTTCCATTTTTTAATCAATGATCGATTACAGTTAGTAGTTCTTCGGGGGACATTTTCGTTGGCCAATTCTACTCCTTTCCATTTCCATTTCATCTTCCAATGGTATTGTTTGTGCTGATGTTTAGCAGATCTCTCAAAATGGGCTGGGCGTGCCTCTGTGCTACTTCTAATTGTCTCTTCTTCCAGTTCATGTTCCATCGTCACTGCATCCTCCGCCATCTGCTCGACGGGATGGACGAGGAGTGGGCGCTCTTCCTGGATGCGGACGTCGGAGTGGTCAACCCGAACCATCTTATTGGTCAGTTTTACTTTGATATTTGGTAATGGGAGTAGGCAAAGGAGAGAGGCGTATGCCTGTAGGAGTGGTCAACCGGAATCACCTCCTTGGTTAGTTTCTTTTTTTTATTGGAAGGTGACTACCACCGTGGGTTTTATATGACTTGACGAAGGGTGGGATAGCGTAGATGTTGAGTGGTCAACCCGAATCATCTCATTGGTCAGTCTGGCTTGACCTCTGAGCTTTGGCTGTTGGAGTAAGCATACGAGCAGAGAGGCGTACATATGTGTGGTCAATCCCAATTACATTATTGGTAATTTTCTTTTTTTGTTATCTCTGGTCTGAATGAGTGTGTGAAATTTTTGTGTTAGACTACAAACGTCTCCACGCAAATCACTTACTGGCAAAACAGAACAGAAGAGATGGAATTTTGAAACATCACAGTAGCGAGAACTCTTTCTTTTTTTTATCGAGTGTTGCTATGAACTCATATTTTTTTTCTTATGCTGACTAATTCAAACGAAATCGTTTCCTCGTAAGATAAAGTTGAAGTAATAGAACATTGAAACCTCGAACATCTGGTAGTTTTTTTATTCAAAATTGCTATTATTCGCAATCGTTATTACTCCCAAAGGAATCACACCTCAATTAGTTCATCATCTGAATGAGTCATATAGTTTCGCAGCGGAACATTGTTCCACCTGGCTTCAATGTCATCGTTGACCTCTGTCTTCCAGAAGAGTACCTGCCCTCGAATCGCAGCACACACGTCGTCTTCTACGATCGGATCATGAACCACGAAGTGATGGCCGGCAGCTATCTCGTGAGGTACGGTAGTCTGGATTACGGTAGACTGAGAGTATGGTAGTCTGAAGTTTTAGAAACGACGATCCTGTAGAAATATATTGTATTTCGGAATAGTGTTGGTTGCGATTGGTATCTACTTGTTAGGGTTATATTCGGAATCCTTGACTACGTTAGTTATTTGGGAAGCTTAAGGTAAGGTGGGCAATACGGTAATTTTTTCGCTGTAATTTTTGGTAGTTAAATGACAATTACAATGCGAACCAAACAAAAAGCAGGCGAAGTGTTGATTCTGTGCTTCAAGTGCATCATGTTAACGATTGAGATTTGAAGACGTAATCCGCCCTTTTGATCCAGAATGAATAAAAAGAACTCCAAAAATGCGAATGCGATGTGCGGGGCCATGAAATCAATATCGGGAAGATGGTATTAGTACCCAGTGGGTAAGATTCAAAATATGATCAGAATTAGGCCTTGAAAGTAGGCTCACATTTTAGGCAAACTGTTTAAGTTTCACTCACTCACGTTACATACGAGAGAGGTTGATGTTCGAATAATGAAATTAACTCTCCGAACGACATGTGAATAAAATAAACCACAACACTGCAGTGATGGCATTTCGTATTATAATTCTTAAGGAACTCCGAGTTCACTCGTCGCTTCCTCAAGCACTGGGCGGACGCGGCTTTCTCCCTGCCCGACAGCTTCCACGGGACGGATAATGGGGCTATACATGTGGGTTAATTCGGTTCGTAGAGAGGACGCAGTGGTGATACCATGAAGAAAAAGTAAACCTATGTTGCACAATGCGATTCGCGGTTGCAATGTTGTTCTAAAGTGCTAGGTCGAGAAGATGCTCTAATGGGAGCGTCTTCGCTTGGCAACAAAACAATAAAGTTGTAAAAAGAAAACTCAATCTAAAAAAAGCTTTCTTGTTCAGAACGTGCTGCTCGAATTCGCGCTGCCCGATCTGCGGGAGGGCCGGGAGCGGTGCGAGCAGCTGTGGAGGGCGTCCAAGTGAGTGTTAGAGAATTGGGGGGGGGGGGGGAGGCTCTCTCTTGGTTACAAGGACCTCTTGCTGATTAGTGAGACGTGCTATAGATGTTTTTAAGTAGTCCATCGTCGGTCGATTGTGAAAGGCTCATCCTGTAATTTATTAAGTTGTTGGCGAAGCACACAATTTCCTGGTTCAATTCCCTGGGCTAACATAGATTCATAGACAAATTTGGTAATGGCTAATAGCAATTTTTACTCGTTCATCTTCGATCTCAGCCCAGCGAGTTTTCATGAATCAAAGACCAAATATCAAAGATCAAAGATCATCTGAGTCGTCAATTACAGGGACTTCCCTTCCCTCGACGACTACGTCGTGTGCACGCGCGCGCTGATGGCCGGCCGGTGGATGGACGGCATCGAGATACGGAATAAGGTGAGGGGTGATCTTTGATCTTTGAAGGTGAGGGATGATCTTTGATCTTTGATCTTTAAAACATAATTAGGGAGAAGATAAGAAATGCAAAAGAGACGTGGTTAAAGAGTGTTTCGCGAATGGAGTTTAGGACAAGAGTGGCGTAGAGGAGTAATTCTCCAACGGTGTTCACATAACAATCATACTCAGTTAGAAATGGTTTCTGGCGTTCTCGTTGATAGGGAGGTTGATGGCGAAATCGATGCGAACCAGTCAACCGAAACCAGACCAAAATTTTACTAAATTTTTTATGAAAATTATACTAATAGTTGAGTGTTTCATGAGTATTCCATATTGCAAGATCAGAGGGTTGGATAGTACGAAGAAGCCATGTCTTTGAACAATTCTATCTACATGATCTACTGTATCATTGCAGACGCACGCGCAGCGATGGTGTCGAGACGGCTGGCTGACGAACTCGGTGTGGTCCCGACACGACTTCATGCTGCACGGATGGCAGAAGAAGTACGGTAGTTGTGATTTCAAGTTACGTTAGTCAATGAATGTAATTGTAAGAAGTATTGTACTTTCTACTGGCACTTCTATTTTCTACCGATGATATTGATTGATCGTTGAGAAAATTTCGGACGAATTACTGACTTGCTGATCCTTTAGCGAACTTGAACAAATCCTGAAACCCAATTGCAGGAGGCTCGACGTCCTCGGCTTCGCGCGGTGGCACTCGCCACTGGCGCGCGCGCCTGGCGCCGAGTTGGCGCCCGCCGACGCCACGGATGAACGCGTGGCCGCGCTCTGCCGCGCCGCCGGACGCGAAGCGGCCACCGAATGGGCCTACAAGGATTCGTTCATGGGAGAGGAAGAGGAGGTGAGGGGAAGATTAGAGAAGGAGATAGAGAAACAAGAGGAGACTTTTAGGGAGAAAGTGCATAGAATGAATTTGTAAAATGTGTTTGTTTCATCGTGATTGTATGTTTTTGATTAGACATCTTGCTCATATCTTGACTAAACATTTCATACCATTGACCTAACGAACTTTAACCCGATAATATCCCGGAGATCTGATCTCAAAACCAGTATTACACTAGATAAGATTCTGAACATAGGTGCTTAGGCTAAGCTTGTGAGATTCGTATCGTTTCTTTGCCATTTTTCGACAAGTTTAACAGTGTTCGGTGCTTGTAATAAATATTCCGCTCAAAGGAGGAAACGTGTAATACGCATTGTGTACCACTCTTGCAAGGTTAGCGCTCGAAGCCTCGTTAGCTCAGTTGGTAGAGCGTCAGACTTTTAATCTGAATGTCAGGGGTTCGAGCCCCCTACGAGGCTAACAATTTTTGCTCCTTTTTAGAAAGCTGTTTGAAAAACAACGATATGACAGTGCGGGAATTTTCCATGTACATTTACAATGCGATCGGAATTATCGAATCTTTTATCAATGTACAGTTCGAACCATCCATGGGGATGGCCGTAAAACAACTCTGTGTAATAGAAAACCAGTAAAATTAGGTAGTGTAGTTAATTTGAAGGAATGCATCTCTAAAATCGTAAAAAGTCTATATTGTCTAAACAAAAACGAGGATCACATGAGGAATGATAACAAAGGGAGCGTGCGAAAGACTAGATCCAATTCGGAGAAAAACTCATGGAAAAAAACAAATGATCTAGCAGTTGTTGAACTGCCACACGTCCCTGTCCGCGCCCTCTTGACAGTGCTTGAGGAGGACGGCGCGACGGTGTTCCACGTAGCGGTACTTGTCTTGCACCTTCAAATTGTAGAGTAAATTCCCTCATTCGAGTCCCAAATATACAAAAAATTCAGCGATTTACAAACCTTTTGCTTCAATGTGACCAGATTCTCCGTCTCTAGCGTCAGGTCCAGATCTCGCTCGAGGAAACCAGAGAGCTGCTCAGTGGCCAGCTCCTGCAAGGTTGAATGTTCTCATTTTGTCGTTGTGATTATATTTTCACAATTTCATTCTACTTCAAATGTAAAGACATCAAAATTTATTCAAATCAAGCCTAACGTCCGGGCTCTTTCATTTCGGGGACCTTACTGCAATCAGGCACTCACCAAATCCCTCTGATTGTCCTCGAAGATGGCCAGCTCGTTCGATTTCACCACGTAGTAGGCGAAGGCGTACGCGTACATCAGTGTGCGTCTGTAATTGGTCGATTTTATGATCGATAAACGATCGTTCATCTCCTGTTCTCTCTCGTCATAAGAGTGCCATTTTTGAGTGCAAGCTCCGCCAATTCGAGGGAGGGACCAACCTGCAATCCGACAGAATATCCACGGCCTTGATCAGGAATTGCACCTCGACCCAGCTCATCGTCTGCTGCTGCATCAGATCCATCTTCAGCTGAAAATATCACAATTGAGTCGCGATGCAAGCGCCAAGAATGCCTGAAGTTTCTCATATCTCACCTTGACTGAATCGTACAGCTTATTCTCAAGCTTGAGCGATTGCTGGTGGTTCATGTACCGATTGTAGTAGTGCAGGTACTTCTCGAGCGCGGCACGCGAGTCCTGAAACGAATTTCTTAGATTTAATAGTCTTTTGGTCTTTTGGAAGAGAACAACTCGCCTTTTTGTCATTCTTCTCCTCGTAACGGGAGCAGTTGTAGTTGTCCTTGTGCTGCTTCCAATCACCTGAGAATGCTCTTATTTTCTCACGTTCTTTCTATGTTCACCCTAGTTTCGGTTCAATTCTTAAACCAGTATTATATTTTGAAAAACTCGAAATGAACAGACTAACCCAGGCAGATCCAGCAGAACTCGTACGTGCAAGCGGTGCTCTTGCACGTCATGTGATTGCAGCCGCCGTTCTTCTCGATTGTCGTCTGAAATGGGCTACTTTATAACTTCTACTTCATCATCCTTGCCCATATTCTATCAATCTGCGTGATCAGACAGAACGAGATAGTGTGATAGACGAAGAGAGTCACACTCATGAGACTCACCTTGCACTTCGGGCAGGCCTTCGTGTTGGCCTATTGAACTAATGAGCTAAAATTCTCTTCAATTCTTGCTCGCGAATTCGGGGTTTCAGGTTCAAACATTCTACCAATGTAAGTACATTCGGTTCAACACTCACCTTGCACTTCGGGCAGTCCTTCGTGTTGGCCATGATCCAGTTGCTCGTCTCGCTGTCGTCCATGCACTTCTGCAGCCATTTGCGCAGCAGGCTGAAATAATATTTTTACTCTTTCACCATCTTTGCATCTCTTTTCTTGCTGTAAGTTGGATCAAACTCAACGGAAGGGAGGAGATTCGAAAAGCGAAGTTGACAGGGGGCCTAAATCGAACTCACTCGCAATCCATGGGCTCGTGCCACTCCTTGCCGCAGTCGAAGCAGAAGCGGCACTTGCACGAGCACTCCACGGAGCGAGTTTCGCTGTCCAAGACCTGCGATTAAATGATGAAAACTCAATATGGTAGTGAATTAGGTGACTTCCTAGATATCGGACGAGTGTTTCGAGTGATGGGTTGTTTCACAAATACGCTCATCTTTCTCCACATTCTCTAATTCACATACATCGCTCTTCAGCAGTCCTATCTAAGGTTGATGTATTCAGCAAATAATTGAGGAATCTCAAGTTGTGTTTTTTCTGTTAAGGGTAGACTAGCAGTGATTGTTTCCCGGGTATGGTAAGTGACAGTTGAGTCGCCGATGCAATCCTCACTTTGATTGCCTTATCGCACCCGGCCGCCGGGCACCACCGCAGCTTCCTATTGCTCTCGACGAAGCAGTTGATTCTGAGACGCGAGAAGGTGTCGCGAATGGTGGGGTTCTTGTTTGCGAGGGTGTGGAAGTGTCTGTAAATTTCATTCAATTGGCTCAATTTCTGGCTAGTAACGCGCGGATGCGCTCGAGGAGGGCGAGAGATAATGATGTACGAATCTAAAAATATAACTCACTCATCATCCACGAGCAGCTTGCAGCCCGGGAAGAGGCACTCGATGATCGTAGTGCTGTCCACGAGGACCTGCAAGGGAAGAAGTCATATGATAGGAAGAAGTCGGCACTCCTGCTCTTTCCCGGGCATTGACTAATGTCCTCATACCATCCTCCAGAAGATGCATTCATTTTAGGGAAGTATTGAAACGTATTTCATTTTCACTCTAGTGACTCTTCTTATGACAAGTTCCTACACTACTTGCATGAAATGAGATGAACGAAGGTCGGCAAACCTTGGTATTCAGGTACTGCTCCCAGCACTTCTTGCACGCGTAGTGGCGACAGCTTAGACCCGTCAGCACGACGTTACTGGAATACAGTCAGTCCACGGTTGCTGAAGGAAACAGCAAGGATGGTTACGGTACGTACCTGCAGCATATATCGCAATCTGCCTTCCTTCTGTTCTTGCCGTCGCCCATCTTCGCCGGATCGGGCTTGACTCGAGCGCTTTGCAGGAATTTATCGACGTTGGAGGACCCGTAGAATCTGAAATCGATGAAATCAGTTATGTTTCCCTTTGTCACAAGTTGTATCCTCTTTCCTAGAAGATCACAATTTCAAAATGGACCCTACTTCTCCAGGACGTTCTCCTTGTCCCACTTGAAGTGATTGAGCAGAATGCGAATGGCGCCGGGAGAGATTTGCACGATCGCCGTGACTTCCTCGATCATCTCATCCATCTCTTTTCGTAGCTCGTCACGAGACATGACCTCAAATATTCATTTTACTAAATTTTACTTACCGATGTTATTGGTCATTCAATAGCCGTTTAAATCTACAACTCACAACGCAGGAGGTAGTCGACGGCTTCGGGCTATCGAGATCTTCCGGCTCCATGGCGATCTCATCGTCGTCTTCGTCACTCGAGTTCTCCATGTCCTGAAGACTCGAGGTGAAGTCAGAGAAGGAATACATTGGAGACTAGACTACAAAGCTCAACCCAGTGAGACCCTAGACGAATAAGTAGATTGGATCCTGGCACAGGCACCAAATCCCGTAATTAGAAACGCCCGGTTACCGTGGCACGGTAACCAAGCGGCTGGTTCCAGGGAGTAATTTGGCGAGAGTAGTAGCGTGCACTGCGCTATGTACTGCGTCGCGGTTGGGATCTATTTCAGGCATTTGTAATTGTAATTTCCGCCTGGACACCAGGATGTTTTGGAGGATAATAGTGTAGAAAGTAGTGGTTCTTGGAACTACGCGATGTCAAAGATCTCGGGGTCAAGAAAGAGCGAATGAGCTAGTTTCTGGTGCTCATCTAATGCTCTCCATGAGTTAGAGGTCGTATGCCATCGAAAGGACAGGGAACAAGAGCGGTGCCACAGGGGTCGTAAGGGAGTAGGCTGTTATTTTGGCTCTTACGTCCTTAAGGAAAATTTAATTCCACTTACAAAATCACTGCCCGATGCTGCGTAAAACTCATCTGAAAAGTCTTCGTCCTCGCTGTGTCCGACCATTGCTAAGAGTAGACTTCGGTCCTGAAAGAAACTTCAACTGACCGATACGCGAAATATCTTACGAAAAAAATCGCGAATGTAAAGCTTTCTCATGGAATATGCGTGCAATTCGAAGCCACACCTTGCCGGAAGCAATAAATATGCGCTCTAATCTTATGGAATTGATGCGGATCTTGGGTAGAGCTGATATTGATCGGGGAAAGGATTGATGAATAACCCGAACGGATGGAGTGCCTTTGCAAAGGCTTTGCCAAGGGAACTAAACGAAGAAGCGCCGCCAAGGGGTAAAAGCAAAGACGAAGGCACTAAAATGACCTAATTACAGAACAAAACCAGGAATAAGCAATACAAATTCGCGTAAAAACGAAAAAAAGACAGGGGAATTGAGCTCACCCCGTGCATTGGCGCGTAGTCAAAAGAGAGGAGAGGGAAGGGAAAGGGGAGAGAAAGAGAGAAAGAGAGGGGCTGTTGCACGCTTTCGAAAGCACCACACTGAGTCACACGCACACACATCGCATTGTAAACATCGCCTTTCTCTCCCTTGTAGCATATCGACAAGCTTAGATGGCTTCGCTTTCCACGGCTGTGGGTATCGAATGATAAACAATTCCCAATAACACACGCGCGAATGTGATGCAATTGACGCGATGTTCTTACAATGACCCTTGCAAAAGGTAAATCGATAGTAGTAATGAGCCTAGATTGGAAAAAAGTGAATTAAAATGCCTACAAAGCGATAAAACACTGCACAAGCGCCGAAAGGTAACGGTAGATGGGTCATTAGAGGGAGTGTTTGTGAGAGGGGTTAGACGGCAGAGAAGTGAGAGAGAGAGTGAGGAGATTGAAGAGGAGATGAGAGGGAGACAGAGATGAGCAAATGCACGTTAGTAATGATTGCCAGATCGTTTCGCAACAATGTGCAATCAGTTGGTGGACAATGACGTTTACGGACCGTTATTGTTCATCTTTCCTAGAAGAATGAGAAGAAATGAAACTGATAAGAGAGGCCTGACCATCGAGTGACCCGTGAGAGAGGTCATAGTGAGTGTGTGCGAGACGATGGAGTATAAATGGAGAACGGATCATTATTAGTCAAAGGTTGTGAAAGGTCGAAGGAGACCCAGGAATGAGAAACATGTCTTGGCAGTTGGAAGAAAGGAGTGACTTGCCCTGGGGTTTATACAGAAAGAGACGCCTCGTCGGGAGAGACTGGAAGTGACCGAAAAGTCGGAAAATGAGGCTACAAAAAGAGATCCAGAGGGTAAATAAGAGTTGAATAAAAAAGTCCGGAGGGTTGACATAGTTCAATCATGATGCTCGTGTGAGTCCAAGAATCAAGTTATCAAAGCCGTTACTTCATGGCAGGGGAACTGGATCGATCAGTTTTTGCGACCGTTATTTGCGACTTCTGACCATTACCGTTCAAACTACATACTTTCTTGGAGTGCCTGGCCTTATCGGTTTTACCCCAGCAAACCTTTTTTTACATACTTTTTTTGAAATTCTAATGAATTTTTACTACAATAATATTCTTCAACGCAGCTCTGCCTTCAACAAGGCCACGGGCTCGATCTACTTCGGCTTCGACGAGTGCTGCACGGCGCTCGGCTCCATGGAGGTCGTCGCCATCTTCAGAGGCGGCACGGTGAGCGGCAAAAGATTAATGCACAGGCCGGGAGTCGAACCCGCGATGTAAAATTCAGCGCTCGATGGAGGGCGTCGCCAACGCGTGGAACGTCTGCTTCTCGGTGTCCACTGCAACAGACTGCAAGGGCATGGTACGTTACAATATCTCCCTCATTTTACTCTATTCGCAAGTATGAGCGCAGTGTACGAATGGGCCGCGGCTATCTAGTGATAATAGCCAAAAGATTCGAAGTATTAGAGGACTAGCTCTCCCTGTCCAATGGATGATTCGTGTACCGGAAGAGCGGACGATAAAAAAATATTATGTTCAGGGCAACAAAGGTGCCGTCGTGTACATCGACCCGACGGGCAAGGCCGAATTCCAGATGCTCAAGGTGGATGAGAAGCGTGAGTTATAGAAATGGAATAGGAGCGATTATTAATTTAGTATGAGATGTGTACATATCGATCTCTGCGTTGTGTTCTAAGAAGAAATAAATGCGGCATTCAGGGAGCGCATGGGAGAAGAAACTGCGAGCCGTCGAGTACTTGCCTGAAGAGAAAACTGCGAAGAAGAAGAGGAAAACTGGCAGAAAAGCGACTGCCAAATAGTATATTTTACGTAGTAATTTCGGCTCGCTCATAAAGCTTGATGCTGACGCAGTTGTGGTGTTGATGCAGTGTGTTACAACTTTTCGTGAAGCATTTCAACAACCTTGAGTGGAGTATGTGAAACATTTATCGTAGATGACAGTTACTTCACAATCAAAAATGTTGGCTGTCATTCCAGCCCGATCCTCAACGTTTTATTTTGGCTTCCCGTGAAAGACTGCGTGGGAAGCTTTCGCTAATGGGGTCATCTGAAAAGATTTTTTTCAATTTCTTTAAGTAAGCTATTTAAAATAATCCAGAGATGTGCATACGTTTGAAGTGTTCCTGACTGGTGGTTTAATTGGTCTGTTCACTTCCGCCATCCTCTTTGCCATTGCTTCCCCTGCTCCAGAAGTAGAAGGTTTGGGTTTGTTGGCGAACCGGTCCTGCCAATTGTTTGTGTGTGAACACACGAAAATAAACGAGGCATATACCTTCAATTCTCCTCTCGCCTGGTCCATTGCGAATGACTGTGCCAGATCTTTAGCGAAGTTCTTTGCCATTATGCTAGAAGTTGTGAACTGCAAAAGTAATTTTTAGAAATAAAATAATATTGAAATGTATGAAAAGGAAAATAATTAGTGATTACTAAGCGCTTAAATGCCTAATGAGCACTAGATGCAAAGGAAAAGCGACTTCAGCTTTTATAGTAGGCGAGTGCTGAAAATGACAAGCAATTGGTAATGTATTAGTAATGTCATGCCTCACCTTCGAGAAAAAAAATATGAGAAATCAAGTAACAGAGCCCACTGATTACTAATAAATGTCTCGTGCTATTTACTTTTCTGTTTGCTGATAGAAGCCGAGAGATTAGAGAGAGGAGAGAGAGTTCAGTATACATTCAACTCAAAAGTTCTGTATACATATGTTAGTATTTTTCATGACCTATTTTTTTTTCATGTCCTATATTTCGTTTGCAATACGTCATTGCTCTGATAATCTTATAATGTATTTACAGAAGTAGAGCAGCATTCAAGTCTGTTGAAAGAATTGCTAGAGTGTTTCTAAAATATATTTCACCTGCATTCGACATGTGGAAAGGTAAGATAAGATAAGATAAGAGTACATACGTTCAATTCCAACTTTCTCACTGCTTGGAGTAATGCAGATTCTCCTTTGATATAAGCAAACATGCCCGACGTCTGTCCTGAAGTCGATCTGGTTTGGCAGTTTTCTCATTCATAAATTCTCTCAAATCCCTCAGAATGGCTGTATTTTCACGGTCGGCTCCCTGATAACATCATTCTGTCTGTTCTACTCCCTGCTCACTTTTCCCTTCGCCCTATTCGTTTACTACCGTATCCTTACCGCACCCGTACTCGCTAGCAGCTACGTTTATCGATTGATCGTAATCAATGGCGTTACGGTACGGTATTTATTGATTGATTACTGTAAAATATCGATGCTCAGTGCATTGTCCATTTCTACACTTACCTTCTCTCGTTGAATGTAGGCGTTTTCCGAAATATGAATTGGTACTTTGAGTTTCTGATGAGAAATGGATTGGTAAGATCAATGCGTCAAAATATGAAAAAAGACTAAGTAATAGGTCGATCTTCTGGCATTCATTCATTTCGTATTCCTATCTTTCCAAGTGTCTACAAGCATGTGTATTTTACTGAATCGACTACTGTGCATAGTGAAATTGAATGGAGCGGTTAGCAATACTCTATTTTCATCTAAGAATTACTTTTATTTCAAGAGAAATCGTCGCCTGTTCCACTTATCATGGATTTGCTGTGCAATTGGTTCGATTCTGGTCTCAGTCTGGATATTTCCAGGTTTGCTGTTCAACTTCTCAGATATCTATGTCTTGAATTTGCAGGCCAAGCTACCTACGAGAGGTTCACTTTTGCCGACGGGCACACTAACTACTTACCGTCACTGGCCGAAATGGTTAGTAAATAAAAATTCAAAACCAAAATAAACTTTCAGAGATGGCTCCTGCCTCTGCTCGTGTATCTCGTAGTCTGCGCAGTTTCATCCCAGTTGATGACCCTGGTTATTGGCGTCGTGCTAATGAAGTATCCATGTTTTTTCTGATTTTCTCATGCATTTAAGGCTATGATTTTATCATTTGCAACTGAAAATCACCTGTTCCAGACGGCGTCTGAAGTGCGAAGCTGATACGAATTCCAGCGGCACGGCGAAAGTGGAGCAAGGTATACTGCGCTTTTGATTTCTCGTAGGAAGATGGGGGTGTATCATTTTAGAACTCTACAGGGGTAAAAAATAAAATGTCGTAAACACCTCCTGAGAACAAAACAACAAGAGTTCTAAAATGACCAGCTCAAAAATCATACACTCCCGCCATTTCAGGTCTCTTCACCAGTGTCGTGTGAAACTCCTTCTTTCAGATTATGATCATCATATCTGGGGTGAGAGATGACTACTTCATCTTCCTTACCTTACCTTCGAAATTCTGGAACTTGTGGAACTCTCCGGAAGAGATCTATTTTCCTTCCCCGACCACCAAAACCATGTGTTAGCCAATCTTACTTTGCTTCTCGGCTTCTTCGTCACTTTCTTCGTGGTGCTCCACACAACGATGCCCTTCTGGTAGGCGGGAAGCCGGCTCTGGCATTTCGCGGACGATTAGTTTCCGGATCTGTCATTTAGCGGACGACTAGGTCCCGGCTCTGCAGGTTCATGATCGCATTCGTTCGGTCGCTTCGCAAGAACATTCTTCCTCCTCGCCATCGACAGCGACTGTCGATGCTTCTCGGAAGGTCGAATGCATCGACGTCGCAGATATCGACCGTCACTTGATCTTTGATCTATGCCTCCTAGTGATATAATTACTGATAATAAACATAGTTTCGTTCGTTGTGGACCTTGAACACGTGAATTGCATCTGGTTCAGTAATCACAAACTTGACGTTGGAATGTGAATTGAGAGAACTTCCTAGAGTTGTTGAAACCTGTAATCATGCTCAAAAATTCGAAGCCAGGTTCATTTTAACTAATTCACGCCTAGCTTCTTCTCTCTTGGTTTATGGACGACTCGGTAAAAAGTCCTTTACTACCATTGTTAATGATGCTTTAGGAGGCTTTTATGACCATCTACATTATAAATTTTGCGGTTAGTTTCGGCATAGTATTGTGCACTTCGCTCCTTTCGATTCCACTGTACCACAGGTATTTTCATGATGTCTCATATGAGAGAACGTCATTTTAGAATACTTTCTGCGAAATGGATTTTCGATAATTACATCATGCGCCTTGTTGCTTTGAATGGAGTGGTAGTAAGAATAGTCCGGGAAGGAGAAGTATAATTTCCATTTTTCAGAGCATTTTCGAATTTATAAGTTATGTACTCTGCCTGAGCCTCGGCCGAATACCGAATCTAAATGCGATCGTTGATTTTCTCAATGACAGTCATTTGGTGAGGTAATTCTTAGTTTACGAAAAATATAATACATTCTAGAATATGGTTTTCGCCATATTTTTTCTTTACGCTACAAGTGCTCAGTTTCTAAGCAGCGCCTGTATATCTCTGAATCGACTTATTTACATTACAAATTCTCCTTTATTGAAGCGGGTCTGATTTTCGTATAATTATCATGTAAACACTAATGCATTTTTATGAAGAATGAACAACGATTCTTCTTTGTATCTGTTATCTTTACCTTGGCCATTCCCGTATTCGTATCTGTCCCAATCCTCTTTGGAAGTGTCCATTACGCTAAATCTCTCACTCCATCTGGAAGTACCATTTACACAACGACATTGCCTGAAATGGTGAGCTTCGATGTGGAATTTTCACAAGGTTTTTAGTAATTGGCAGTTGCCGAAACACGTTACGTCTCTAGAAACCAAGCGCTAAACCAACAACTAATTGAAGCAACAACTTTCCAGATCCTTCTAGCTCCGTTCGCTCTCTTTCTTCTCGTCACTACTTTACTATCAAATGTATTCAACCTGATCATAGCGTTGAATCTCATGAAAATGCGCACATCAAATTCTGTGACGAAGAAAACAGCATTTATGATCTCCAGGGCGGAGCAAGGTTGGACTTTTCCAGTCTAAATTTTGTGACAGCAATTTCAGGATTGATTGTGAGCGTTGTCGTTACATCATTTCTTCAACTGTCAAGCCTGATTGTTGGGGTTGTTATCATCTAAAGTCGGTTTTAACATTTCGAAATGAATTTTAGGTCCTCGCAGGAGTATTCTTCCAACATCTTCTGGGCGCTTTTCTCATTCTAATAGTCGCCTTGTTTAACGTGATGCCGTTCTGGTGGGTCGAACTTTCATCCGTTAATGAAAATTTTGATCAGGTTCCTCATTATTTTCGTGCCGTCATTGCGAAAAATAGCTGTTCCTACAATAATTTTGCGAATCTTCCAGTCAAGAGTTATCGTAGTGACTTCTCCAGAAATATTTAATCCGGGGACTTAAATAAATATCTTCAAGTTTACGGCATGCAAAATACATCCTTTGTCTTGCAACTACAACAAAAATTGTTGTTTGTGTTTTCCCTTTCCCCTCATTCCCGCCTCTTCACTCGCTCTCTACTGGTCGATTCCTCTTCTTTTGCCCTCTTGCACTCCATGCCGTGGTCTCAAGCGCGCGTGAGTACAGTAGTCATTCAGTTTACTGTACTTGCACCTTACAGTAACGCTTAATACCGTACCGAATCATAGTATACTGTATACTGTGATTCGGTACGGTATTAAGGGTTACTGTAAGGTTGAAGTACAGTAAACTGTATACAGTAATCCGACAACTTTCAGGTTACTGTACTTCAACCTTACAGTAACCCTGACTACCGTACCATTACCGTAACCCACCCCTTACAGAAAATCTCGCTCGTCCTGACTCTCATCAACTTCGTCCTCAGCCCTCCGCTCGTCTTCTTCAGTCCCGTCGGCACTTTCTTCGTCGTTCAGGCAAGTCGCTAGAGCTCGAAATACGAGTCACCGTCTCTTCATTTTGCTTCTCATACACTCTCTAATCGGTCAGAGAGGCGAGAGAGTGCGCGAAATGAAGAGACGGTGACTCGTAGTTCGAGCTCTAATCCAAAATATAACAACGATCAATGAGATTATCATTGTGCCGCACTGCATAAAAATTGCAATTGTAACCCCAATCCCAACCCCATTCAGGCCCGAGTCGTCCTCTCTACCCTCGCTGCGGCTCCTCATCTCTTCGGCACTCTCGGCTGCGTGTCCCGAGTGACGTGGATCATGATGGGCTACATCGGCTATGTCGTAAGTGGTCTCCTTTCTCGACTCAAGGCCATGACTAGATAGAAGCATCCTTCGCATCTGCTAGGAACTAGAATACGAGTAATCGTCTCTTCATTTTGCGCGCTCTCTCGCCTGGTCGACCGGTGCGCGGAATGAAGAGACGATTGCCCGTATTTCGCACTCTACTAGGAACTATCTTTCGCACTTTTCTCCATTATCTTACTGTTTTTGACCCTGAGCTAGTACCGGTGAAGGAGACAATTCGGTTCGACGTTTACCACAAATTCAGATTCTCGCCATGACGGGCGCCGTCGTCGTCAGCATCATGATGATCGCCACGGGAGCCCGCTACTCGAGTGGGTTACGGTAGTTATTGATTGCACTCTTCACTCCCCACGCTCTCTCACCGGCCCGGAGCGGCGAGAGAGCACGTGAAATCGAGAGACTGTGACTCGACTTTCGAAAATCATTCCAGCCGACGAGGGCATTCGCGATCAGCACGAGCGGACGATGCGCAAATGGAACTTCACGAGACCTGACGAGTACTACCATGATGAGGCTCGAGAGGACCTCATCTGGGGACCGGTCTACCTGCTGTACGCCGCCCTCCAAAGTGATTGTTGTTGTTGTTGTTGTTGTTGTTGTTGTTGTTGTTTTTGTTTACATCATTTATTTTTGCAGTTCCGCTGCTGTGGTTCGCCTTCAAGGCGCGCAAGGAGGTTGTTTTTGTTTTTTAAAATTGTTTTCATTTGTTTGTTGTGCAGGTTCTCGAGCAGGAATTGCGCGAGACCAGACGTGCTTGGGGATCGTCCAAGGACCCGCTACTGGTTGCCTCCGCGCCCTCGAGTCAAGACCCTGAGAGCGACACTGAAGCCGAGTAGAAGTAGGCGGCTACCGTACCCGTCCGCACGAGCGACCTCACGATAAATAGCGAATGATGACACGTCTATGTGAATAGATTTATAATTTCAAAAACTGGCACGCAAAGCAATCCCGGTTCTCGTTCGGTATGAGCGAATGAACACGGATCCGCGAACAAAATCTTCTTTCATCTTGATTTCAATACGTCGTGTTCCACCGAATTCGACTTCATGGGTGTACTGAAATAGAAATTGTTTATGATTTAAAAAAGAAAATCAAAAATCTTATCACTTCACCTTCATATCCTGCTCGATAACAGCGCTAACATCTGCATAAGTTAGCTCTCTTGTGAGAGTCAATTGCCAAATACCGTGCATTTTTCGGCGGAATCGTTTCTAAACGTTTATTGCTCGAAGACTTCAAAAATATGAGAATAACGTACGATTATTGCTGCCATAATCCAGTCTGAGTTCACCCGCATGTGGAATGTTTTGAAAGTTGAAAAATTGAAAGCGGCTTCGAACGTTTCTCTCTCCATTTCAACTATCTGTCATGGGTAAAAATAGTAAGCACTGTATTTGAAACTTGTGGATTTCCATGGAAGAATAGTTGGGTTAGGAACTTTTTTTGGTACCGTGCCAAGCCCCGCACCCTCGGCTCCTCCTTCGAGAGGGGAGGTGCCGAGGGGGCGGGGCTTGGCACGGAACTAAAAAAGTGCCGTTGGGTTACACTAACTCTTCCAGGTCTTCCGAGAAAACCACAATTACCGAAGTTCTTACTTCTGTTTCTTTGCCTTCATCTTCCCAGTGAGCGTAATCGCAAACTTCAATAGATGGGTTAGACAGTCGGCTGAGTTCTTTAAGGAAGTTGTTGTCAATTAATGAGGCAATTCCAGACTGGTGAAATGTGATGTTGCTCACTCTAGAAGCTAAGAGCCACGTCACGAATCTGAATAACAGGTCATAACAAATAAATTCCAAAAATATGATCTCACGTTGTTTTTCCGAGTTCACGATAAAATACTACTTGAACTACCCGAACTTTGGCAGGTTTCTGTGACCATCGATAACAGTGGAGTAGCAAAGAATTATCGAATTTAATCTGACATTAAAGATTACTACATTTAAAAATTGAACTGTCTGACCCCAATAAAGTAAACTTCTTTGATATTGAATCTCTTTATTGCTGAATCAACCTTCATTACGATCGAATGAGGGATGTTATTCGTGCCTTCAATCTGAAAGACTACTCAATTAATCGATGGAAATTTTATGGGATACTTTTGGATGCCCCGCACGATGAACTGTATGGCGTTCATCCAATTTCACATTCAATCCCTCTGCCGGATTTCTTAGCCAAATAGTTGCTCGATCAACCTAAAATCGATCTAATGTCAATAAAACACAAACTAAACGTACTTGCATGAGCTCGAGAATGTGAAATTTCAGAGACTTGGCAACTCGATTTCTCGATTGGTTGGAATATTCGTGCATTCTCTGACTTACGCGCGAAAGTATGTCGAGAATATCACTAAAATTTATCTATTTAATTTTTTAAAATTCCTACTATTTGAATGAGAACTTACTGATCGAGAAAACAAAATATAGCATTGATACAATCTCCGGGTAAATTTGATAAATAGTCCTGAGAAACAGACTTATTGCACAGATCAAGTAAAAAATGCTCACCTGGTCTGAAATATCGACCGCACTCGTAAACAAGCTCTCTTGCGGTACCTCACATATGCCACAGTAACTGAGAGTCGAGTCAAATTCCTTCTGTCTTTTCAACGGTGGGGAACTGTCCATCGAATCTGCGATGCTTGATTCTATAGATTCAAACCAGCTCGAATTGTCACATGAAGTTCTAATTTCTACAAATATGGCTGGATGCGGCTGGCTCGAGGGATCGTTTGAATAAGACGAAATGGTCTCATAATCCTGTAATCGCCCTGCACATCTTTCAACACGGACCCGCTCTCACGGTTATAATTGATTCCTTCCGAGTACATGTTTCCTCATCACTTAACCTCCTCTTCTCTAGATCTATCATCCAAAATTGGCTTGACCTCTAACCCCCCCCCCTCCCCCCCCCCCCCCCTTCCTCCCCCCCCCCCCCCCCCCCCCCCCCCCCCCCCCCCCCCCCCCCCCCCCCCCCCAACCGATTCGACAACGTCGACGGACCTCCGTTTTCTGCCATCATATTTTATGTCAATACCTAATGATATCTGCCCAAACACGGAATAAACAATGAATGAATGAATGAATGAATTGATCGTCTTCATTTGGCGAGGCGGAAATCTCACCCTAATAAATGATACTATGGCAAACAAGAAGGGGGACTAGTTAGTAACAACAATTGACATCAGCTATGGCTCTAAGAATGCGAACTCCAAGTAATTTCTCGAGAAGGCGCGCCTCAACTAACAACGGAAGTGATAGAAGAATTCGTGAGTATTTGTCGATTCACATGATATTCATTTAAACATTGAATGATGACAGGAAAATGATGGATTCCTGTTATTCGTAATTCCTTCAATCATCGATGTACTCATAAACATGGGATCGAAATGAGTTTCGAAATGACGCAATAAATAAACAGAGAAAGAAGAATAGAGAAAGAAGAAGAAGAAAACGTAAAATGCAAAAAGGGGGCACGAAAAGGGCATCATTCCACTCCCTCCTCCAATTGCGCGTACTCATCAAGCAGAGTGAGTATGGCAGCGAATGTCGGTCGTTTTGTAGGATCGATAGACCAGCATTGCCGCATCATCTTGTAGATCTGAGCATGATTTCGATGATTGTCAAAACAAAACGGTCAAAACAATTTTCAAAACAACTGTCAAAACAGGCGCACCGTATTCTCAGGACACATCGCTGGTCGCTCCAATCGCGAGTTGTCCTCCTTGAGATATTTGTAGATGTGACTGTTGTCCTTATCGGAGTAGGGGACCTGAACAGACAATTGTAAGTTCTTAGATTTCGTTTTTTCGAAATTGTCAATGTCCAACCGCTCCCATGCTGTACAACTCCCACAGCACCACTGCGTAGCTCCACACATCAGATGCCGAGGTGTACAGGCCATCCTGCAAAGCAAAAGGGTAAGGGAAAATATGCGGCCACTTCAAGCGATTTTACAGTCGAAGCTAGATCTCGGTGGGAATACGAAACTCTTTCCCAAGGCTTCCAAGGCAGATGTCTTACTACCAATTTACTAACTTGATTTGACTCGGGGGGATCGAATGATCTAAATCTTAGAACGATAAGAGTCACCTTGACGACGGTGTTATCAGGACCATAGAAGACGAATGCCTCAGGAGCCGTCCACTTGTACGGAAACTCTTTGCGTTGGCTTCTGTAGTATGTCTTGTCGTCCAGCGAGCGGGCGAGGCCGAAGTCGGCAAGCTGCAAGAAGGCTGATTAACAAGGGTCAACGATTACAGGAAAAGTCTTGCTGCGACTGCTACGCTAGGTGGGGCTACTGGTACTAGCTACTACTACTGGGCAGCTACTAGAGAAAAAAAGGAGTACCTTAATAGCGTTCAGTGACTGGCCGACCAGGACATTTCTCGCCGCGAGATCACGATGGACAATGTTGTTCTGCTCAAGATGGGCCATTGCAGCGGCGATCTATGAATATTCTTCCATATTCGAACAAGAGAAAATACAGCCTACCTTTCGAGCAATGGCGAGAAATTCGATGTGAGTGAGCGTTTTCTTTGGTTCTTCTTCTCCCTCACACAGTTTGAGGTACTTGACGAGGTCTCTTCCGGAAAGAAATCTAGAAGAAGCTATAGGAGATTGAAAGATATTGCTGTTTTGACTCTTTAGGAAATGGGCACGAAGGAGGTAGACGGATCTATTTGGAATGAAAGTGGAAGCAACTCACTCGGTGACAATATACAGCGATTGCTTGTCTTTTGTGCACACGCCGATAATCCTCACAATGTTCTCGTGGCTGAGACGACGAGCGGTTTCTGCTTCCCTGGATATCATTTTTGATCAGATCGCAAATTTTTTAAGGAGCCCACGAAGTGAAATGAGGGAAGGAAAAAGTGTCTCACTTTAAAAACTCAGCGACTGCCTTATCATCCAGCTTTAGCAGTGATTTAACAGCAACTTTGCGGCCGTCAAGCATCGCTTCGCAAACCTGAAAGGGAACTTCAACGAAGGCATAAAACACAACTAACCCTTCCGAAATTGCCCTGCCCTAGGACAATTCCTTTCTCAATCTCGCTCATTTCGATCTCCCATGCATCAATCTTCTTCTTGAGAGAGTAGGTGAGCCTCTGCCTGACCGCGCTTGAGTATCCTGCATTTTATTTATTTTTATGTTTTCATGAGATTATAAAAACAAAAACAAAAACAACAAAAATAGCAAAACTTACGAGCATAATGCTGAACGAGTTTGGTCAGCGTAGGAAACGCGACCTCGACATAACTTTCCTTCTTGTGAAATTCAATTCTCAGTTGTTTATTCTCTCGAAGGATTGTGTAGTGATGAATGCTCCCCTGAGCGCTCCTGTGAGAAAAAACAACAATAATAACAACAACAACAACAACAATAACAAGAAAATAAAAACAGAAATCAATGTCTTACTTGACAGACAAGGAGAGTGCCTCTGTGTAGTTTCCCCGTGAGGATGAGCGAACGATGAACGATCCCGAGGCATAAACTTCCTTGCCTTCACTGACCTTGCTCAATTCCTTTTCCGCCTCAGCTCTTGAGAACTCGAGATTGCACCATCTAAACGTCAATGTCAAGCCATCAGGCACTAGGTCGGATGAGAACTATTTTATAATACCGCCTATGACATAACAGTTGTCTCTCGCCTTCTTCTGTTTCTCATCCGACAAGCGCCAGTAATCAGGGATACGATCTATCGGGATTCATCACGCTGTTAACAACTCACTCGAGCAGCTCAATATCACACTGTCTCGCAACGAAACTACTCGGAACAAGGCCTTTCTTCTTTGATACGAGATGCTTTGCGAGCCTGTATTTTTATAATAACAATATCAACAATAACAACAACGACAATAATCAACGAACCACCATCCATCTTTCATCGAATTGACGAGTTCGAATTCATCGTCTCGCTTGAATGCCAGAAATCTCTTATCTTCTGGTTTATGATCGTGCAATGCGCGGAGACGCTGCATCAATACATTTTCAAGGAATTGAAACAAACCCACCTCTCTAGGTTCGCTTGTGAGCGTCTTCCGCGCAAAGGATAATAGTTTCTAAAATGCTCGACTTAGTTTGACTTCAAAAATAAATCACCTCTCGCAGCGTCATTTTCGATACTGCACTCGTCATCGAAACTCCGGAGCTGCTGGGTGGGTCCATTGAGCAATTATCAGCCATCGATCCGCTCGTAGTGGCGGAACTCTTCATCTATACTGACAATGAGTTAGTAATAGCAAATTGTATATGTCCCCAGCAAAAAACGCAGCAAAAACGCGTAGAATAAATGAACGAATATATTGAGGAACTCCCATCGATCGAGAGAGCACACGAGAAGGGAGCTCGAACAGTTCCTCTCTCTCGCGCCTTTTACGCAGTCCGCCATTTTGATTACTAACCTTGTTGATCCCTTTCACTTTCTCAAGATATATTTTCGAGATAAGAACTGACCTTGCAACGCGTGCAGACAAGTTGAGAATGCTTTTTTTTTTAGATTACTGCATAAATAAATTCAAATTGTAGAGAGAAGATAATCAATACTTGTATGTCCTCGTACGTTTCTCGTTCGTTCGATGCGCTATCTCCTTACTCGATCTCACCCAATAGATACTTGCAAGACGATCAATCAGCAGGCAAGAGAAAAGATCAAATGCGAACTTCAAATAACATTTTTTTGATAAATTTCAAGAATGGAGATACACAAAAACGTTTATCCGTAAGGGCCCAGTGTTTCAATTGACGTCTACTAATGTGACACTATTGCAGGGGACTAAGCAAGGGTAAGCGAGGGGAAAGGAATGGGCAATGGGGGTAAGATGTTCTCTTCATAGATTCAAGTGGTACGGTAGGTGGTACGGTATCTCGAGAGGCACGGTACGGGTACAGGTAGGGGATACGGTATCTACTGCAGGTCTAATCAATAAAAGCGGGGAATGAATGGGCGATTGGGGGTAAGATGTTCTCTTCACAGATGCAAGGGGGTACGGTAGGGGTACGGTATCCGGGGTACGGTAGGGGTACGGTAGGATACGGTATCTACTACAGGCCGGGGTACAGCTGGGGTCGGAGCTTCGTGTTCGCGTGCTGGCGAATGTTCTCAATGTCCTTGAGCGTCGCGCGACCGAGCACCTGCGATTTGGTTCATGGTTCCATGCCTTGTACTGTGGTACCGGTCATGGTACTCCGGTTATGGTACTCACAGGGAAATAAGTCTACGACTTCATAAGTCTAAAGTGAGTAGACTTAACTAACTTTTAGACTTATGAAGTCTACTCTAATCCGTGCTACGATAGAGAGATCATAGAGCGGGATCCGAGAACAAGTACCAACTGAGCTATAGCTAAGTGGTTAGAGCGCTCATCACACGGTCCAAGGTCGTGGGTTCGATTCCCGCCCTACTCTACAATTTTTGCCTCAATCTAAATATAAGAGTTAGACTTATAAAGTCTAAAAATTAGACTTTGAAATCACGGTTCGGCTGGGAAGACTTTATAAGTCTACAGATAAGTCTAAAATCGTACACTTATTTCCCTGTGAGTACCAGGGATCAGGACTAAATGAATCAGACTTGTAAACATTGGTCTGCCTACACAAGCTGGAGACATCACACAGCACTTTGGTTGATGCCGAAAAATACTGTGGAATCGGGTTACGGTACAGTACGGTAGGTCAGATTCCTGTATTCGGGACTACGGTACCTGGTTCACCGCACTGCGGAACATCATGCCCTTGAGGTCGGTGCAGATGACGTAGTCGTAGATGCACGAGTGCTCAGGGTCCTGCACGGATAATTTCACGGTTACGGTATCCCCAAGGGTACGGTAGGTTACGGTACTCACCGCGGGGTCAGGACGCGTGCGCGACACCGAGACGTGAAGGTGCGCTCTGGAATATCGATTGATTGATACAAAGATCAAAGACCAAAGATCAGAGATCAAAGATCACTCCCTTACCTCACGGCGCCCTTGGCCTCGGGGATCTCCTTGGGCAGCGAGACGGAGCGGCACGCGATCACGTACGCGCCGTTGATCTGCAAGTGATTTTTGAACCCCGAGATCAAAGACCAAAGATCAAAGGTCAAACCTCTCTCAGGGCCCTCGCCGCCACCACCTCGCGACTCTTGATGATGAGCACATCGTTGCTCGTGTACTGAATTTCGGAAATTATTTTCGAAAATGCGAATTCGAGGGTGCAGGTGCGCTGTTTGGTGCGGTGCTTTTGCGACTTTTCAATAGCAACTTATGAAAAACGATGAATTATGAGATAAATCTATGTAATTTTGTGGTAAATTGTTCATTGTTTCTCATAGTTACCATCGAAAGCTGTCATTATACAATAAAAGCCGAAAGAAAGGAGGGGTAATCATGGGCAGTATCATGCATGGAAGTAGTCCGTGTTGGCGGAGAGCTTCTTCACGCGCCGCGCCTGCTTGATGTTGTCGTTCCACTCGTGGTTCTGTAATTAATTATGTTAATTAATTAGTTTCGAAAACATCATAACAATAACAATAACAACAACATCTGAAACATACGCGATCCAGGTGGTCCCAGAACTCGGTGTTCATGTCCTTGGCGGAGACCTTGATCTTGCACTGCAAAGACACTCAATTCACGATCGACTACCGTAATCCTTTAATCAGTTCGTGATTTACTACCGTAATCCCTCATAAAAGTCAATTGACGATCCACTACCGTAATCCCCCATAATACTCAATTCGCGATCAACTACCGTACCCGGCCGGCAAAGTAGCGTCCGCTCGAGTTGTCCTTGTAGTGGATGGTGACGTCGTCCGACGAGCAGTCGAGCTGCAATCGGGAACTGACTTTTTTGAAGTTGGGTACTGTAGCTTATTTCAAGGTAGAATCACTTTTCGCACAGGACTCGTCCATTTTGCTGATTGCCATAGTGTCATAAAATGGAACTTTTGGACAATTTGTGTGCGAAATAGCGCATGAAAAAGATTCGAATAGTGCTGATTGCTACTTTGATGGCACTCAGCTCGAATGTTTCTGCGTTCGCTTAGTTTCTTATCTTCCCATTCGATCATCCCACTTTCACAGAGCATTTGAGTTGCCTACTTCAGTTCTCCCATTACATTAACTGAGTGATGCATGGGAATATGGGAAAAAGAGAGAGGGGAGGAAAAGTGAGCGATGGGTTATGGCTTCCTCTTTCGATTCCTCCTCTAGAGTGGGTTCACTTAGTGAAGCTTCTCATGACATTATCCGAACGACGAGAGAGTTAATGGAAAACACATGGCTACGAGGATGGCATTTTCAAGAAGTGATCCCAGATACGATGGTCGTCCAATCTAATTGTGAGCCACGTAGCCATTCTCGAAATGAGCTATTTTAAGGATGAATCAGATTCCCAATTTCCCCGTCCTCACCTTCCATCCTCCATTCTTCTCCTCGAAGTAGGGGAAATTTCGATCAATCCACTACCATTTTGGGAATTTTCCGCCCTCACTTTTTTAGTGCTCAACCCGGATCCAAACTGACCCGGCTAAAAGACAGGGAAGGATTACCTTCCATCCTCCCTTCTTCTCCTCGAAGTCGGGGTCGTTGAGGATGTCCAGCGAGTGTTTCATCACGTCACCCGCCGCAGTGAACACCTCCTCGTACTGCAATTATTAAATATTAATTTTCACAATTTGGCTCATCACCGAGTCTGATACCCCCTCTCCGCCATCCATTTTCACCAGCCCAATCTAAATAAATTTATCTTGCTGCAAAATAGAGCTAATCCAGTCTATCTCAAGACACGATTTATCCCGTATCGCCCCGGCACTAATCCTGCGATATTACAATTTCCCCCTTCGTTTTGAGATGTTTTCATGAATTACATGTACTTCGCTAGCTTGAATCAAGAGCACGTCAATTGAACAAGATACGATCTTCGAACGTGCGTTTCTTCACGTGACATCAGTACAACTTTCACTATTTGTAACGTGCATCAACAATGCGATCAACGGGAACTAACATCATTGTATCGATCAATGAGCAACTATCAACATTATTCCTCTAATAGGTCAACAACTTTCACCAAAAAAACGCGGAAGTTTTCAGAACAGGATTCGTCGAAAAGGAGATTATTTTGACTGATGGGAAACTCAACTCTGTCTATCTATCAATCATCGTTACTCCTACGATAATAGCCCTGCACCGAAAGATCATCCACTTTGAGGGATGGCAAATGGGAAACGTGCATATCAAAATAGTTTTTTCGTCCTCTAGAATAAAAGAGTAATCTATGATCTTTGATCTTTGGCCAGAGCTTCCATGAAAAAAACTGATCCATGATGCCTATGAGCCCGTTCGCGTAAGAATCGGACAAATCTTCAGGCTTCTGGCACAGTGAAAAAATGTCGATTTTCTCAAACTCTGGGTTCGGGGGTTCTCGAGGGTGCTGAAGACTATGGACACTATCATTTTGCATATTGAGCCTCCGTTGGCTTCAGACGACGTCACGTCGAAAACGGTTTTTAAATGATTGCGCCTTCTCTGACCGCTCTATATTTACAGGAAAATGGCTCCTAGGCCAGAATTTGATGGCGGTCACGCCTGTATTTTTTATTTTTCATAAATAACAAAATAAAAATTATTAGAACATGTATCTTTTTAATAACTTATTTGTGAAAGAAGAGACCTGTATAGAAAAATTCGGCACGAAAAATGGATTAACATATATTTTTTTGAGATTTTTAAAAGACACGGTTTTTGAATGCAAAAATAAAAAAAGATCATAAATCGTCGTTCCTCCCCTTGTTTTCGCCATTCCGTGACTCCGCCGGCTTTTGATCTACCCTCTTCCTCTACCTCTGCCCGTCTTCGCTCTCTCAAGCACACACACTCTCTCACCCTAGTAAGGAGTAGATCATTGGGAATCGATGGCCGGCGGAGTCACGGAGGGACGTAAACAAGGGGAGGAACAGCGATTTATGATCTTTTTTATTTTTGCATTCAAAAACCGTGTCTTTTAAAAATCTCAAAAAAATATATGTTAATCCATTTTTCGTGCCGAATTTTTCTATACTAGTCTCTTCTTTCACAAATAAGATATTAAAAAGATACATTTTCTAATAATTTTTATTTTGTTATTTATGAAAAATGAAAAATACAGGCGTGACCGCCATCAAATTCTGGCCTAGGAGCCATTTTCCGGTAAATATAGAGCGGTCAGAGAAGGCGCAATAATTTAAAAACCGTTTTCGACGTGACGTCGTCTGAAGCCAACGGAAGCTCAATATGCAAAATGATAGTGCCCATAGTCTTCAGCACAATCGAGAACCCCCCAACCCAGAGTTTGAGAAAATCGACATTTTTTCACTGTGCCAATCGTTGTCCGGTTTTTACACGAACGGGCTCCTATGTTCATACTAGGGATGCCGGAACAATTTCAATTACCAAAGCCTTGGTCACTCTCCCTGAAGAGACGCCGCTCTCTCGTTAGAAATTGGTGAGGAATGATAGAGATCCAAGGCTTTGGGAGAAAACCAAAGGCTTTGGTTTTTCCAGACTCGGAATCGAGATAAATTCCCACTCAAAGCATTTCATTATGAAAGCTTCTATTTTGTATCGAAATAGAGTATTTTATTAAAGAAGTGCAAATGAAAAAGAATAGATTTTCAAAAATGGTCTTTTAAGACTCACAAAACTGACAAAGCCTTGGTCAAAAACCAAAGGCTTTGGTTTTCCACTCCCCAAATCAAAGCCTTTGGGTGAGAGAGTGCGATCTCTCGTCGACATTTGGATTTATGCAAAGGATGAGGAGAGAGAATCAAAGCAATTGGAAATTGATCCGGCATCCCTAGTTCATACCATGTTCAACTATCGGTTTGAGTTTGAGCTTTGAAAAAAATAGGGAAATGAAAAGAACGCATGAGCACGATCACAATCTATGAAGGACAGCTGCACGACCGCATTGAAATCAAACCGGTTTCCCCCAAGATCTTTGATCTTTGGCCAAAAAACGAGAAAAAACGAGCGAGTATCGGGCTCCCCAATGATCTTTGATCTTTCATCATTTGAGCCCTCTCCATAAGGCCCTCCCGATATCCTTAACACCCCTCAATAGCTATCGGAGCCTTTGATCTTTGATCTCTGACCAAAATGGGGAGGGAACCATACCTGCGCGTGCTCCTCGGGCAGGTCCCCATACTATCCCTTCTCACCTACTGGTTTTGGTCTTTGATCTTTAACCTCTAATCATTGATCTGTGATCTTTCTAACCTTCCCCCCTCCATACCTGCGCGTGCTCCTCGGGCAGGTGCTCCTCCATGCCGCCGACGCTGATCGTTTTCACCATCTTTCTGCAAGGAATTGGACTTATTTGATTGGGAGGATGGTACACTCTCTCCGATTCGCACGCTCTCTCGCTTGCTCTGACCGACGAGAGATCATGGGAAATCGAAAGAGTCCACAATATTAGGAAATAGAGAGGTCAAGTCTATCCGCATCGTTCGCTCTCTCGCCAGTCAGAGTGATGCGACATTTTCGAAATTAAAGCACGACAAGAACATGACTAGAATCACCTAGATGGTACAATAGATGCTACACAGTGGAAATAACAGCGCATTTCGAACCTTAGACTGCCGAGAGAGGAAGGGGGAGGGACCACTCGGGAGGGCGGGAAGAGAAGGGAATGGAAAGAGAATGCGACTCTCACTGAGTACGTGCGAGAAGGGGGAGAGAGAACATGCAAAACGAGCGGTTCTTTGGCCTCCCTCTCCTCATTCCGCACGTTCACTTATTTTTCTGACCAGCGAGATAAATGGCAAACGGAAGAGATGTTACACCCAGCGAGAGAGCATGAAAAAGCGAGAGAGTCGGCAAGATAATTGAGATATTGCTATTCGCCTAGTCGTTGGCTACCCATAAGTGCGCATTGCCTTTCAAATGGGAAGAAAAAGGAAGAAGAATGGAGATAAATCTGCACTGCCATAAAGAGAAGGG
>LS540716.1:1157321-1227185 GCA_900490775.1 Pristionchus maxplancki
GGTGAAGGAGAGGATAAGGGAGAAAAAGAGATTCCGAAACCTTACAAATCGAAATTGACCGAAATTGCCCTTTAAAACTTCGGGGATTCCCAATTTAAAATCGTCCAAGACGAGTTTGAAATCGATGAATGGAACGCACGCTTGGGGATTGAAAGGAGGAGAGCGAAGAGAGGGGGTGATTGGAGGAGAAAGTTGCAGAGTGTAAAGAACGGGGCGAGTGAAAGAGGAATATGGGGAGAGAAGGATGGTTGTTTTGGGCGTATGGGTGTTCGAATTGGGGATCAGCCAGGGATCATCCGGAATTTTTGCCGGCTCTGGATATCGGCAAATAATGGCTCCGGATCTGACCAGGAAAACGGCAGGCTCCGCTCTAGCCTGCTGACATTTGAGAGAAATTCGAGCCTCCCGGCGCTAATAAGCTCCAGAATTGTACACAAATGAGAGAATTTGGGGCCAGTCTGCCTCAAACTTCCTGTCGGATGTAGCAGTTGTGGTCCCAACCGGAAAACTACCGTTGACTACCCTGATTACGGTAGTTATCGTAACCTACTGTAACCTACCGTACCTAACGTGACCTACCGTACTCCTAAAATGCGGCACTACTCCAATCTCACATTCATTCTCGCCGTGGCGCAACAAATGCCGGATGCTGACGTGTCGGGTGATTTTTTTCTCTTTTCCCCTTTTGATTCATTTCCAAATGCCAATTTTGTATAGATTCCTTATCGAAACGTTAGAGAAAGAGTGGGATTGTGCACGTTAGAAGAATAGGCGTTCAATAGTGTGCCCAATTGTGATGAGGAGAGGAGTAGTTAATACATTTTATTTTCCCGTTCTACCAAATTGCACATTCAAAGCACTACATCATTCAGAATCTTTCTAAAGAGAGCAGGTAGAACTTCACAAGACGAATTTGATATCAACTAAATTCCGAATTCTGCAGGTTCATGCCCATACGAGCCCAGGTTCCGCCCAACCGTGAACTGTCTGTACCCGGGACGGTGCTTGGAGGTAAATTCAGGTTCCAGATTCGAAAATAAATAAATTTCTTAGATAATCAGCATGCTCAAGGACTGGCTGCAAGTGGGGATGGAGGTCAAAGTCATTCCTTATGAGGCGGTAAGATGAAAGAGCATTGAATCACTCCGAGAGCCTTCCCATGGCCTCAAAGATCACGTCTCAAGAGATCAAAGATCAATCCAGGACCACGTCTGGGACTACCCTCGACCGGACGTCGACTCATCAACGAATGCGATTGTGATGACGAGGAGTGGAGTGGTTAGTAGTTTTTTGTACTTCCGTTCCGCCAACTCACACTCTCTAATCACAAAAGAGTACAGCAAGTTACGGAAATGCACAGAACCAAGCACAAGAATGTTTGACAAGTACGAGATGTCTTTCGAGAACAAATGTAAAAGGAAAAGATGCCACCAAAATCAAAGCGTTCGCTTGGTGGGGCTGTTTCAAAAAAATTATTAAATAAATTAATTAATATTTCTGGTCGACACGACGTGCACCTTCTGGCAGGACGACCCCAACATCACCGATGTCATGTATTCTAACCCCGTGTACATGGTAAGCGGTTACCTTTTCTCGTTCCGCAAAGAATAAAAGCGCGCAATCCAGTGTCAGATACTAACGCTTAGATTCAGATTGAAGTGAACTTGTCTTATGTTTCATATACCACTTAAATCGTTGAGATGAGGGAGAATAGCGATAGACGATTGAACTGTAAAGGAAGACCATTCCGATTCACAGCTCGAGCTCGTCTTCATCGTTCGCGAGCAGACGAATCAAGTGGATCTCTTCGCGACATTCGACGTCTTCACTCCCACTGTCTGGTCAGTGCTCTGGAAGTTCCTTTTGGGAATTTAACTTGTGATATTCATTGGAATAAGCCTTGAGGACAAAACTGAGTCACTGCCAAGATTGATTTCATACGCCGTCCACCTATGTGGCCAGTGATATTCTGAAAGTTAAGATGATTTCATAAAATCTGACGGCACCTGTTCATTGGTCCAACCTGACGATTCCTCACCCTCCCCAGGGCCGTCTGCCTCCTCACCTTCCTCGTCAACGCCCTCACCTTCGCCCTCGTCTCCGTCGCCGAGCAGCGTCTGACTGGAGGAGGCGGCGTGACCCTGAGGGACGTCGTCGACGTGAGTTCCGTGCGGCGCCGTGGTAGAAACCGCGCGGCGCCCTTGTTATAAGATGGAAAGCTTGCCAAACAATAAGAGGTTTTGAGTTTTGTCATTTCAATCGAGGAACCATTGAAGTCCTTAATGCATCAGCAAATCATGTTGGTAGTGAAACATATCGTGCAATTACAAATGATTTCACAACGTCCGACTCTCATTTTTCTATTCTCTCTCTACGGTCGAAGGAGCGAGAGAGCACGAGAAAGTGAGAGAGTCATACAGGTTCCTCATTTTCAGCGCGTCTGGAACGTGATCCGGATGCAGTTGAAGATGGCTGTAGAGACGCCGAATCGGACACTGAGGTAGAGATCAAAGATCAGTGATCGTCAGTTTGTTTTTACAGATATTGTACACGTAAACTAGCCTGGATATCGTTAATCTTTAAAATTTGAACTTTCTTTTGCTCTAAAATCATAATTATCGATTATTCTCTTCAGAGAAACGACCGCCGGCAAGCTTCTCTTCGTCGAGTTCAATGTGTTTCAGGTGGGGCGTTTATTGAGAATGCCAAGACCGGTTTCGATTTCTTTCTTCCTTTGAATGATAAAAGAAAGACCAAATTACGCGCCGATTTTAAATAGTACGATGTGTAAAATGATCCAACCCCTCAGATAATTGAGAATGAAATAGCGTTTCTTGATCAGTCTCAGTCTTTCTACTTTGAATGAAATGACTTACTCCTTCTTCACGCTCATTGTCAGACATTCCTGCTCACCTCTCTCTACTCCGGTCTGCTGCTGTCCTTCCTGCTCTACGAGACGAGCAAGCTACCCTTTGCTGATGGAAATGAGGCTAGTTTTGGCACGAATTTCGAAATTATCGATTATTTTTCCAGGCCGTAAATCTCATCGCGAGCGGTCGCTTCAAGCTGGTGCTGCTGAGGGAGAACGAGTAAGAGAAAACACTTCTTCATCTTTCTTGTTTGTTCGAATACGTTTCAGTCCAGAGATAGGTTTCGATGAGCCAGATCGAGTTCAATATTGCACTCGGAGCTTCGAAAACTACTACAATAATCTCATTTCAGTGCCACCGACCGCGTGCGCTTCTCTCCCCTTCCCATGATGGCCGCCCTTCGCAGCGCGCTGATGGTTAATCCGCCGGTGAGTTCCTGAATGCTCATGTTTCACGACTTTTTAAATTCTCAACTTTACAAGAACATTTAGTATGAAACTTCCATTCACTGTTAAAACTTAAAATGCTTTCGGGACCCTTCCAGACGTTCATCAACTCGCCCGAGGAGGCCGTCGAGCTAATCACTGCAGGCACTCATGTCGCAATGGACTTTGTGGTACTTCTACTTTTCAAATAAAATTAAAATTCGTATTGATGCAAGTTACCCTCATTACAATAATAATGCGGCAGGAACATTTCTAATTAGTGGCAAATGATGAAATAATGACTCTTTGATCGTGGAGCTCTATGTACTTTTGTACTAGCGACTTTTGAGGGTTTATGGGCAACCGTTCTTCTTATTTCAAGACTAACGTCCGTAAATGCAGGACAGCGACATCCGCATGCTCGCCAAGTCCCAGTGTAACTTGCTCTCGATCTCTTCTGGTTCGTTAATTAATTAATTAGTCTAATTAATTAGTTTAATTAATCAACTAATTAAGGTCTCCCCCGCGTCCCCATTAGTTTCATGCTGAACAAGAGAGCTACGAGGCTGAGGAAGTGAGAAGAATTTGAAATTCATTTTAGAAGAATTAATTGAAGGGCGCTGAACAACGCCATCGCTGCTAACACGGACTTTATCCTTCGCACGTTCCAGAAGGTGCGATAGGGGGCAGGGTGTGCAAAAATTCCCCGAACTCATTTCGCAATGCTCTCTCGTCGGGTCAGAGAGAACGAGAGAGCATCGCGAAATAAGAGAGTTCGGGAAATATTGCAAACCCCTGATAGGGGGCATTTGAAAGATCAAAGATCAACTCCAGTACTTCGAACCTGCCTTCCGTCCCTACTCTCTCAAGGACAACTGTACGTCTGAGGAACTGCACCCGAGCTCGAGACTGAGTGAGATTATTATTTTATTGAAGCGAGTACATCGAGCTCATCACACTACCTACAATGATTGTCGATGCATTTCACGGCTCTTTGAAGCATAACTGAAGCAAAAAGAGGAGAAATTGCAGACCTGACCAAGATCTCGGGCATCTTTGCTCTGCTCTGTGTCTGCCTTCTCGGATCGAGTTTCGCCTTCTTCACTGAGATCATCGTATATGTCTCGAGGAGAGTGTTCAAGAGGAAAAGGAATGCGGTTGATGACGTAATGCAACAATAGCTTTGAATCAGCACGAGCAAGTATTGTTTTAGACATCATCAACCACCTCTGAGAATAAGGATAGAGCACACTCGGTCGATGCGGTAAACGAAAGAACAAGAATTTAGAGTTGAATGCTTTTTTAGTCGTCACTTCCAACCATCACTGCATCCGAAAAAGAAAGAGGAATGCAGTCAATGGATGAGGTAAGCTTGAGAATAAGATATTTGAGAATAAGGAATAAGATGTGAAAACTTCTTCCAGGCTTCACTATCCACTGCCTCCACTTCCTCTAATGAAGTGAAAAGATTGCAGTCCGTCGACCAGGTGTGGAGCAGATCAAATTATAAGAACGATCACGCATTTTTCAGGCGTCACTCTCAACTCTCACCACTTCCGACGAGAGGAGGATGCAGTCAGTAGACGAGGTACAGTGAATATGGTCGAAGATTGGAGACTGTGCCTTCTCAATTTAGGCATCGCTCCCGACCATATCGCCCAAGGAAAGTGAAGTGCAGATGCAGGATGAAGTTGATTCGAGATGAAGTGATCAGAATATTTATTCGATGCAAGATTATCATTACCACAAATAAAGTGAATTACGAAACTGTCGACAATAAACGGTTTAAAGATGACCTATTACTATAGATAAGAATAGATTGGAGGAATCTAGCGTGAACGAAGGATCAAACATCTGAAATTGGGAATTATTAAAAAATTAAAATAAGATATTTTACTCACCAACAGCACCACTAACGAATCCCTCCTTCTCCATCTCCTTTATCTCCTCAACCCTGCTCTGACCAGGCCCATCATAGTCATAGTTGAAGACGTAGACCTCTTTCTTGACAATGTAATCCCGATCACTCGGTTTATCAAGCTGCTCAATGAAACCATCGTCCTGACTAGGAATCTCGACGGAGAGCTTCTTAAATGAATAAAAAATGGTTATTGGAAGTAAAGAAAACGTAACCTGCTGCACCTCCACGTTGACGGCTTCTTTCGGCGCATCCTTGAGCAGGGCGGGAAGCTTGGCTCCTCCGCAAGTGTTGCAGGCTTTCGCGGGCTTTCCCATGGTATCGACGAAAAGATCGTGCGCCGCCCGCTCCCTGATCAGCTTCTCGAGGGAATCCTTCAAGGAATGAATTTCATTTTAATGTCAATAGCAAAAAACAAAAACAATACGAAAACCATAACAATAACAACAACAAAATAAACTCACCACAACGAGCGCTCTCTTCAATGCTCGAATCTTGATTATCTGCACTCTGATCGGGAGGTTTTCGAAGTATTTCGCGCCTCGCGCCGTCTCGATGGCAAGAAGAACCTTCGCATTGTGGAGATCGGCCGGGGTGGGTAGCTGAAAAGAAATTATTTGAAGACCAGGTAGCTAATTCAGAATAAACTAAGAAACTGCTACAAAGAGTTTGGAACAGAATACTTGGCAAAGGCGTTTGAATATGTTTCATAAATATATTATGAGTGGCAAAAAAGGATACAATGCTAAGAGCGATTCGATCTTTAAAAATATAATACTTACATCTGGAGCCATCGCAGCTTTGGAGACGTTGTGGACGAGTGCTACCTGGTGCATCATTTTGAGGGAGAAAATTTAATTAAAATTTAGATTGATTAATAACGCAAGTGCTCAATAAATCTTTTTTTATAGCCCTCTCCGATCGGATGCACCCTGGCCCAGATGGTCTGATTTTTTTGATCAAGCGTTGCCAGTGGGTATTAGGGTTGACGGTTCGAACAATCGAAACGCCATTCGAAACGGAGCAGAATGACTCTTGTTGCACAATCTACGTGACGTTCGTTCCGAAATCGTTCCGAAACGAGTCTCATTGCGCAACGAATGTAAATTGACCATTGTATCCCGAAACCCCTCGCGAACACGGCTGAAACATATTCAAAATGAGGGCAAATCGGAATAATTGTGCGGTGCACCGATCCTCTCGCGGGCTGATCCGAACAATGGAATTGATCCGAAATCGTTCCGAAACGACGAGAGGCGAGTCTCATTGCGCAATCTATGCAAATAGGCGCGCCGATTCGAAACTTTCGGGATTCGTGTTCGTTCGGTTAACCCTAGTGGGTATGCTTGGCTTGGAGAGACATCTCGCCATTTCTATGATTTTTCTATCCACTATTCATACTCTTTATCAAAACTTCATGCTTGACATGAATATTACAAGAACCGAATGAATTCACAACGAATCATGTGAATTCTGCAATAATTGAAGGATCAGATCTTCTCCGGTTTCCAATCGCCCGGCACGATCACAACCCTCGGAAGTTTCAGCCAATCCTGCTCCGTCGGACCGACTTGCTCGAAGATACCGTCGAACCGCTTCCACGCCCAGTTGGGAAAACTGCAAAAAAGTCAATGCACCGACCGGGAGTCGAACCCAGAGGTTACAGGAGTTGAACTCACATCAACTCATCCGTCATCGACACCCATCCACTATTCTCGTATCCGATGCACTGCGAGCCGCCCTTGCCGGAGACTTCGATTGAGTGCGCGCCGCATTTCGAGCTGAACAATTAATTGAAACCGGATCTATAGAGCGATCCCTCGAAAATAGATCCATCTGAAACTTGGATCAGTCGTCTATAGAAGATGAACACTTCACTCTAAATAAGGGTAGTCACTTATCATGAATTCCTCTCAGATTCACGAAATCTTCTCAGATCATGGAGAAGCTAGAGAAGCTCGACTAAAATACATACCTGCTCGCTCTCCATCCATTCGCCACGCATCCAGAACCATCGAACGCCCTCGTCCATCCCGACCCGCCCAGCAGATGGTTGCAGTTGGGGAAACCCCAGAGCACCGGGGTGGGGCAGTACGTTTCTTGCTTTAATAATAATAAAAATAATATTTACCAGCACAGATGGAATAGTTGTTGTGGGGGGATTCTGTACCTTGTCTCTCTGCGCCACTCCACAACTGCCGACGAACACGGGTTGATCGGCCGAGTTGAAGTAGACCAGCTGCAATAACATGGTTTAGAAGGATAAGTGGATAGATCCATTAGAATAATGGGGATATGTAGGTCCAATGCTGATAAGAAAACTGATGCTGAAAAAGGCTCGGTCTAGGGATGGCTTAGCAAGAGGGAAATGAAGAGACGATTGCCCGTATTTCAAACCCTATCGGACACCAACCTGCATGGCTCTCATGCCTGCTCTCACGCTGAACGGAGCCGGATGACAAGTGCCGTTCACTTTCAGCTGCGATCCGCAGTCGCTGCAATTGTTCCCAATTAATATCGAATTCTCGATTCTCCTCGACTCTCTCGCTGTTTCTGCTCTAACAACGCTTAAAAATAAATGAATTCAAACGCACAGGGATGCTTGCACGGAGCCCAGCGCGCTGGGCTTGCCCTCTCCTTGGAAGAGCGCTTCCTGAAAAATATCTTATCCGAATAATTTTCAAAAACAAAATTCTCACATTAGGCACGCAGGTTCCAGTCAGGAACATGAGCTGCGAGAGGCAGTGGATGCGAGTTGTCGGCTTCAATTTATCGATTGTGCTTTGTAAACGAACATAATATTACCAAAACAGCGAGTGTTCCCACGCACACTCCCGATACATCGATGAGTCCACCCTGGCATGCGGAAGTTTCTGAGATGATTATCTGATTCAATGAAATCAATGTGGGACCTACCAGACTATCAGAATCTGTAGAATACGCGCTCATATTCGCTGGTTTTCTCAGAAAGTGGCGATTCTTTCATAAGCTTACCGATCTTCCTGCACAGTCCATTCGTCGTCAACCGCCCAGCCGTGCGCACATCGCAGTAGCAAGGTGTTGACTCGCCCGGAATGCTCGCGAAGCTCTCACAAGTCACTGATAAGGGCAAGGTAAAAATACATCTCGACTTTGAGACTGGACTCGAGTCAGTATCGCGTCACTAAAAGGATTGGTACTTACAGCAGAAAAATTTCATTAGAGAAAATGCACAGACCGGAGTCGAACCCGGGGCTTCCGATTACAACAGTCTGATAATTATGCTACCGTCATGTGTAACTTACAGGTGCTTGGTGCAGGCGCATTCGTTTCTTGAGCGTAGCAGCTGGTCGCCAGGAGGAGAACAATCCACATCACAATCATCCTCGAGGATGACTTGAGAACGATGCTTCAGTGGCGAAATCAAGGAGTTTTATAGAAGCTCTATCATACATTTGCACTCATTCATTCCCATGCTTTGCTGTAGCAGAAGCGGCGAGGAAGTGAGAGAATCGAGGAGAATTTTTTTTATCGAGGAGAAGAGAAGGGAAGATATTGATGGTGATTGTAGCGGGAAGAGCGAAGTGTCATCGATGATCTCGTACGATTCGGATTCAGATGCTCGTAAAGAAAGAAACGGAAGGATGGATTGCTTATTACGATTGTTGAATGGACAAATCTCCCTTTTTTACTTAAAAATAGGCTTTTATCATTAAGGAACATATTAATTACAATTCAGAACTATTCCACGTCGCTTTTTGGTACGAGCCATACACTAATAACATCGACTCATGTCACCTCTAATCTCCTGACATAGGGTGTTCAACATCTTCTCCGATTTCACTACTAATCCAGTGCTGTCTATGCGATTTGTTCACCATCCTTTCTGAACGCCAGCAATGTACAGCGAATGAACTTGAGAGTAAGATTTCTTCTGGACTGTTGAAGCGATCTCCATTGATTTGGGAGGATTTTATCGATCTACCTGCGAAAAATGTGCTCATTTGCGGTAATACGAAGGAAAAGTGAGATAACTCACTTTTCATTTTATCATCACATTGCACGTTGCATTCTTTTGCCACACTATCGGAAGCTATGAGACTGCGTAGAAGTCTGAAAAGCCGCAATTTAGTGAATGAGAAAACGAACGATACAAAAAAGAAGGAAAGAGGGGGGAGATTCCTGTCGATACGAAGAGGAGGCGTTGAAGGGAAGTAAGAAGGATGGAAAGGGCACGATGTGACTCATCGATGGTGAATCACACAGTAGTTCCTGTCTTCTCCTTCACGGCTTCGAAAGGTCGTTTAGGCTCAGGTCAAACATAATCGATTAATTTATTTTTTTATCTCCTTCATCCTCATGGCATGGCAATGGGTTTTCATATATAACAGCATAGTTTATCGAATGTTGACATCGAATGATCTTAGGTGAATCATTAAAAAGTTCTCATTTGTGAATACGGTGTCAATCATGGGATTGGAGAGGACAATAGAGTGAGACGGCGTTAGAGGCACAGTTGGAGGTGCACGGTAGCAGATTCTTCCGTTGGCAGCATCTGCATGGCATTTATATCACATCACAACAATTTAATTAAGTCTCGCCAGAGAATCGGGGTCCCTATTCCCCCAAAATTGGCCAAACATAGCCTACCTTGTCGTTGCAGTTAGTTTTACTTTTGCAGATGGCATATTCTTTGCTTCTCGTGCTGAAGACAATTATTGATTTCTGCGCAAGGGATGCGCAAAAATTGTACGACTCTCTCATTTTCGCATGCTCTCTCGTCTGCTCTGACCGGCGAGAGAGCATTGTGAAATGAGAGTGTCGTAAAATTTTGCTGCACAATCTCTTACGGAGTGCTTTGATAAAGATACATTCCGATGTCAAAACCGTTCTTGCTGCTGACGCCGTATGTGTACTTTCCGTCCTTGTATGCAAACACGGCCTGCATTTTTTCAAAGTTGCATACTTCATAAAATACTAATTATTCAATCTGGACTACGGTCCACCAGGCGAGAGAGTGTGTGGAATCAAGAGACGGTTCGACCTCTATGTAATTTATAGATACCTCCGTTCCGTTTACAGTGACGATGCAATTCGGTGGAAGATCCACACCATCTTTCGTCTCTGATTTCTTCAAGCTGTAACGCGTCTCTCCCGTGCCGCTGCGAACAACGACCTGAATAGGGCATTCAGGAAGAAGATGGTTGAGTGTTGATTGCGGAGCCAGCGTTCTCTCCCGATTTTTCTCGCCAAACCGTAATCAAACTACAAAACCGTTCTGAAACTTGTTATACTTCTGAAACATATTGTGATTCTCTCATTCGCTAGGCTGCAGAATGAGTTAAGTTTCGCAGATCGCAGTTCGATTACGTGAAGAGTCGTGATTAAATGTGGAGCGCACACCTGTTTCTGCTCCTTGCATTTGTTGAAGATGTTGGCTTTCACTCCAAGACAGCAAGGTAAGACGACGAGAACGAGCAAGATAATGCGCATTCTGTAATATTATAAAGTTTAAGGAGGCCGGGGGGGGGGCTTGGAGATAAAAGAAAAGGAAGTAAATGGCAGATACGGAACACAGCTGGGCTTCCACTGTTTATAAGCACGTCCACATGGAATAAATTAGGCGTCGACTCTGTCAGCTCTCCTCAATTGCATTGACTCCATGTTTGTGATCGATGAATCCCGAGGAAGCCCATGCGCCCAGAAGAGAATGTTATCGAAAAAAACTACAGATTCAGTTGACAGAAAGGGAAAGCTCTCCTCGAATCGCACGCTATTTCATTGTGCTCATCTAACAAGGGATCACGATCGGCAGAATAATCAAAACACCTCCTGGTATCCGATCAAAACAAATGGCTGTCATTCCTGTCAATACATGGCTTGTGAATCCTGCGCTTTCAGCGCGGATGATTCTTGGTTTCGGGCAGATAAAGTTATGAGATCATGTCAAATTAGGGGGTTATCAAAGGCATGAGACCAGAAAGTATCTATTTCTATCGATTCGAAGTCTCTCGGCACCTCGTCCCTTCAGCGTGAATGCGGGACAAATTCTGAAGAGAACTGAGAAGGATGGGAAGGGTGCGATCTAAGATCATCTATGGGATATACAGCGTTCATATAGTCATGGCTTCGCTAGTTAGGCACATTCGGATCATGCATTTGGTGTGGTCTTTCGTAAAGTGCTTGTGCTTGTTAGGAATAAAGGAATGAGCGTCGACTCTGTCAGCTCTCGTCAATTGCATTGACTCTATGATTATGATCGATGAATCCCGAGGAAGCCCACGCGCCCAGAAGAGAATGTTATCGAAAAAAACTGAAAAATTACGAATTCAGTTGACAGAAAGGAGCAACTCTCCTCGAATCGCACGCTATTTCGTCGTGCTCAGCTAATAAGGAATCACGCTCGGTCGAATAATCCTCGGCACCACCTGGTATCCGATCAAAACTTCCCGCTGTTTCAGTCAAAACATTCCGGGTGATTCTTAATTTCGGTTAGAAAAAGGAATTACATAGAATTTTCCAGATTTTTAGTGTATACAACGATCGAAAAATACAAATTCTGAAGAGAACTAAGATGGATGGATAAGGTACGATCTGACTCATCGACTGTGAATAACAAGGCATATTATTCTTTTTCGCGGACAGAAAATAGTCAGTTGCTCTTCTCAAACAAGCAATTGACAGATTATCAAACAATTTGTCAAGGAATAAACCACTTTATTCAAATTCTGGACAAATCTATCCCATTCACACCATGCATACTTGATACCAAGATAACCGAACGAGTCAAGCATTGTCAACATGGGTTTTTCCGGAATCCAGATCATCTATCACGAACATGTTGTCCATGCAGTCGTGTCTTCGCCGTGCATACACATTCGGATCATGCACTTGGTGTGGTCTTTTTCGAAGTATCTATGTTCGTGATGAGCAGGAAGAGAAGAATGCATCGTTTCCCATTTAATTTGCTCGATACACTTTTCATCCAAGTTGCATTGGACAGAATTCACTGCAATAATGAGTGAAAGAATGGACCAAAATGCGCAAAAACTCACGTTGATGATAGAGTTTTGTGTAAATTCTTCTCGTAAAAGTAGCTGTAAGAGTGTGTAGGACTCTGCAATGATAGTTCAGCAAATGCGAATACTATAAATCACGACACGAAAAAAGAAGGCGAGACGGAAGAGATTCCTCACGACACGAATACGTGGCGCTCAAAATATCTAAGATGGAGGAAACTATACGATCTGACGCATCGATTCTGAATGGTTTGTGCGGTACGCACCTTTGAATCTGCATTTCCTTTTCTTCACGGATACAAGCCAGTCGTTTATGCTCTTCTGAGACAAGAAATAAGCAAAAGAAAATCAGGTGATCGATTCGCGATAGATGAGCCCATGATTTCATTCGACACTTCGTTGAGCAGTATTATGGGAGCATCTTTTAGATGTGATTCCATACTTTCAAGACATTTCTTCATCATCGATGTAAAAGTATTATTTACAATTCAGGCCGATTCTCCTAGTGCCACGTCCTTTTCACACAATTTCACACCAAGGTGTGTTGTGTACGGTAACAGGTGACAGATTGGTATCGATGATGTTTATCTGCACGGAGTAACAATATGGTGATTCCTCTTGCAGCGGTCGGTGTCCCTTGAGTATAGCACATGGAGTAGCATCCCTTGAGTAGTTGTTGATGTTGATGGCGATGGCGATGGGAGAGGCCTCTCCCTTCCTGATCCTGAAATGTGATTGGTATTTATACTAGTTATTTCGCAAGTGTTTCGAGTGTTTTCTCATAGAGGTAGCCTAAGCTATGGATGGTTATTCCTATGTGTCCTACTTCTTTTGTTTTGATTGGTCATGCTCCTTCCGATTCAATCGTCCGCGGCTACTGAGCCATCCAATGTCTCAGCACCCGCGGTGTTTCTAGCTTTCGTATTCATGATTCACTATGGTCACTATGCTATTTCTGCACACATACTCCAAGGACAGTGATTGACTAATCTTCGTGGACGGGCTGAATCTTGGATCTAGAACGTTACCAAAGAGAAGGACGGCCATTTCACCATCTCGATTGAAATACGTTGGACACTTCTTCCCTGCAAGAGGAATGTGTTCGCTCACGGCTAAACGAACAAAGAATGGAAATACTAACTTACTGTCTTATCTTCAAATTTTACATCGCGTTTGTTTCAACACATGCTATGAGACTGGGCAGAAGCCTGAGAAGGGACAATTTAGTCAATGCGAAAACGTACGATACAACAAAGAGAGAAATATTCCTCTCAATACGAATACGTGGCAGAACAAGAAGGTAGAAATGGAAAGGGCACGATCTGACTCATCGACTAAGGTGCGTGAGCCGTTTGTCTTCTCCTCGCTCTCCCTTTTTGGCTAGTACATAAGAATCGTCTGGACTCTGCTCGTAACGGCTCATTAAAGTGATCGATTGATTAGAGTGATGAAAATTAATGATAGGAGAAGCTTAGGTAAGAAACGATTCGTCAAAAATCAGATATTTATCATGGACGAACACTTGAATATTAAAAAATGTATGACAAATTCCTCTCTCCATTTTTGAATGAAGTAACGAATGAGGGGCGACGGCGTTGTGCCAACGATCATTTGAAGGGCTCAATATCCAATTCTTTAGAAACGCTAGCTTGTGACATCCAGAAGAAGTTGTTTCAAGGAATTTAGTCCAGAACAGCATGATAGATCGCTCTGCAATAAATTAAATTAAAATTATTTTTTTGCAAAGTTAAAAAATTGAAAAAAACTCCTGCAAACTCACATTTTTTACTTTGATTTCCTTACATCCTTGATCGGAAGTTGTGAAACTGTGTAGAAGTCTGCAAAACAATAGTTTCGTTAGAGAAAAGTCGAGTAACGCGGAGATATTCCGAATGGATGACCAGAAAAGAAAGAAGTAAGTCGAATGCTGAGAATGCAATCCGACTCATCTCCTATGAATGAAGAAAAGGGGAAGGCGCTTGAGCATCGCGTGCTTTTCTCTCTCTCCCCTTCACATCTCTTGACAAATACTCGAGAGTCGTTTGGGCCCATCGCAAACACGAGCTGTTTTTCAAATGGACCGATTCACTTCCAATATTGAACAACATCTTATTTTACAACGAATTTTACGAAACGCTAAATTTTTGATGATAAACATTTATCATTAAGAGTACATATTTCATTCAAATGCAGAACGTAACAATTCCCCAGTTCGGCACCTAGTGATGCCTTGAATTGTCGAGAACGGTTCCTCTTCCAATCACTGAGTGGGGTTGCTCAGAACCATCTCTCAGCTACGAATAGGTACTGCATCCTCAAGGATAACTCCATTGGTTCATCAGAAGAGAGCCGGACTGAAGCAGCCAAATGCCTGCCATATGAGAGTACCATTCGAGGGGAAGAGTTTAGATGATCATGTTGGACAGATCACACTGCAATGATATGCGATAAAATATGACCGAGTGCTGAGACACATAATCTCACATCGATTATTTGTTTCGTTTTCAGAGGATTTCATCCTCGACTAGGAGATATGAGGCTGTGTAGAAGTCTGCAAAGCGACATTTGAGCATACGTACAATACGAAAAGCGAGGTAGCAGAGAGATGCGAATGCTTGGCGCCGAAAGAACTAAGAAGGAGGAAAGTGAGCGATCTGACTCATCGTCTTCGAATAGCGTAGCGCGTCCCCCCAAATGGTTATTCATCGACAAATGGCCATTTGGGGGTATGCAAATGTTGGACAACTACTTTCGAGACGTTACTCACGATAAACTCTTCTGCTAGGGTGGTGAATGACTTACACATCTTTGTCGACGGTTTCAGTGTGCCGGTGACTCAACTCCACTTCGACATTCCAATAGCAGTGTCTGGCTGAACCTACGGAAGCGTACATGTTTGTAAAGCATGAGTAGTACAGCCATACAATGAGTGCTTACGCACGTTGAACTTCCTGTCTGAAAAATAGACGAGCACATGTCTGTTGCGATCTCACACTACTGGGTTTTATTTGTATCTCATTATGTTTAAAATGCAGTATGTTATCATCCGCATTGGAATAATGACGATGTGCAACCAATTTCTGCTCTACTGCACACCTATCCTAACAATTATGCGTTCTTTTTTATTCGTCACCAGTTGTTTTCCTCCCACTCTATCAAGATGACTAATTTTATCGTATTGTTCGCCGAAACGATGATAATAAAGTATTCGTAGTATGAGAAGTCCCATGGCGCAGCTTCGGTTGAGTCTTGAGTACGGCATTCGTGTCTAGTTTTCGTCTAGGCGTGATGCTTTGAGGCGTGTTCAAGTACTTCCGCGTTAGACGAATGCCGTCGAATGAGTGGAATTTTTAGCGTGGATAATAGAAGCTTCTAGTAGTGCAAATGCGATGTATATTCACAGATGTCCGCCTCAATAGCTATCAATCCACTAACCAACCAAACGGTGTGGATCCCGTTCTTCATTCGATTTCATCGACTTCCACTTCCATTACAGCCGTACTATACTGTTTTTGTTGTGTGCGAGGTGAGAAACAATATTTACAAAATCACATTTATTTTACAGAACAGTTGCAGGTTATTGGCCACATTTTCTCACTGATTACTTGTGTTGCCGGCTTATTTATCTTTTACAAGGTGAGCGGTCTTCGGCATCTTTTCTATGTATTCTCACATTTTCTATTTTAGATTCGATCCTTTCATGACAACCTCGCTCAGACGATTATGAATGGATTCTACGTCGGTCCTCCATTCATCATCCTGAGAATCCCACTGCTTCTCATGGAGACTGGAATAATCAAATACGAGAGTCAGTACATTTTCGAATTTAGAGAAATTAAAGCCATTTCTAGCAATGGCGGACGACTTGATCGTTCTCATCTCAATTGCTCGAATGTTTCTGTTCGTAGACTTGTACAATTTCGAAGTGAACATAGCAGTTGAACGGTAAATTCGGTCTCACTGGCCCTGAAAAAGTGTCATTTTAAGTTATTTCGCGCTGCGTTACGTTCGAACTTACGAAAAAGTCCGACGAAGATATATCTCGGCGGCAATACTAAGTGCGAATGCCCTGTACGCGATGGTTGCATCGTACTTACTGACATACAGTGAGATCGTCTCATCAGATCTTGTTTTCAAACGTTACTCAGATTATCTCCATGGCTTTATCTACGTCGCTATAGCGTGCGTGGTCAATAATATCGCTCTTGTTGTGAGTTAAATCCCATTCTTCTCATATCAACAAACTCTTTCAGCTGTTTCTCTATACAGCTAAAAGGAACGAGAAGGTTCAAGCGAAGCTAACACAGTTCAGAAATGCTGATAGAAGGTTTGCAATTCTCAATTGAGAAAATGGAAATAAGGTTTTTCAGTTATACAGTGAGCTACCGATGGCAGCTGCACGATAATGCCCGCAGCGCTAGGGTATTTAACTGCTCTTTTATATATTCGAATTACGTAGAGATAAATCCAGGAACTACGATCACTTATGATTGGCTGCAATGGGATTATCTCGTTCATTCTGCCAGGTGCACTCCGCTCTCCCAACTTATATTATTGGAATAAAATTCAGTACTCTTCGTTCCTGCTCTCCTTTTGGACAATAACCCTGCGATGAGTGGGATTCTCGAGGCGGCCAAGCTAATCTACCAAGTGAATTCAGCATTGTGAGTTGAAATGATTATTATTTGACTTGCTGAGATGATTGCCAACACGTAGCCGTCTTTAGAGCATGAAATACATATTTTGTTTTCACTTTCAGTGTCTTCGGCTGTTCTTACGTTTTTGTTACGTTGGTAATTAAGAAGCACAGAGATTACTTGTTCGGCACCTCTGATGTTGGGTAAGTTGCTTTTGGAACGACGGTCGATTGAGAACTAAAAGTAGGCGAGACTCAACTGTTATGTCAGAGACGGTATGCGAAATAGTTCTCATCAGACCTAGTGCCGGCGCTGCTAGTGACTACTAGTAAGCGAAACTGATTTTGTATCAATCTCGGAGGTGCCTGGTTTCAGTGTGGTTTCATAACCCCGAGTGAATTGATTCGTTTGCGCTTCGCCCAGAAGTTGACAAGTCTTGCTTGTACCTTCCGGCCGAAAGCGCCAACGTTCTCTGGGAAATATGGAGAATGCTCCTCGATTACTGTTAATGTAGACATAGTGCAAGCATAATAATTATTACGGAATTCGCGACGTGGTAGGTTAGCGAGGTGCTGACTACGACGTATGCAATAAGGGACTTGATTGAGTTTCAGGCACAATTAGCAGGGCTAGAAATATCAGATTAATTTAGTAGCATTCAGTATTCAATATGGATGTTCGTAGTTGCCAAAATCAACTTTTTTCACAACTCGGTTGTCCGAGGTTTCGCCATTGAATCATAACCCCAAGTGCTCCGTATCGATGGCGACAATGTGACGAAATAGTTCTCTACCGGCCTAGTACCTTTAACTGTATGAATAATCATTCTCAATATTACTTTCAGGCGCATATCTCTAACCTACGATCAATCTCCGGCCTCCTCCCGAGTGACAATAGAGACGGAAGACCACTTTGCCCGACTACAGAAGGAATGGGGAGTTGGAGGTGTGGGGATGAGAGCGAGACTATAAGTCTCCAGTCGGTCGAGTAATCCGTAATTGTTTATGATAGATTCAATAAATAAACTGATATTCGCTTGACTAATCGGTGTAAATGTAACTTCCTGCTACACCTGACATTTACCATTGTGTTATTCTACCACTTATGTTTGGCATTCTTATAGGCTTATTCTTATCGAGCTTACAGTAACAGAAACATCTGCAAAACACATGTATTTTCCTCAAATATAATCATATAAACAGGATGAAGGAAGTTTTCTCGGTTGTAATAAAGTTATCTAGATACTCGCCCCTACTCACTTGTGTCACCCCTACCCCCGATCTGTGCGGATAAATATTATCATTATTATTAATAATATCTCTAGTTTATGCGTTTGTTTTAATTAGGCTCACTTCGTCGTTGCTACGATGACTTTCTGTCAGACACAATGAGAAGAGTGGTCTGAATCTCTCATTTCACAATCCTCTCTCGTCGGCCAGAGAAGCGAGAGAGTACGGGAAAGTGAGAGAGACAGACGACTACTCCTCAATGATGACAATTGTTCTCGCCCGAGGGATGACTGATGCTCGCCTCACGGTCGATATTACGATTATTCTCACATGGTTTTGCTTTCAACGGTATCTATCCTTTAGGTATCTTCAACTCAAGTGTTTGGTTTTCCTTTTTTGTTTTCCATTTTCTCGGTGAAGCCCTTAACAATAAGTTTCTGACGGAACATCGTTCAATGTAATTGAAAACGCAATGAAAAGTCGGATCTAATTGTAAACTTGCTCATCAGTTGCTCTGTATTCTCATGTTTGTTCGACGAGCTCTTTATCCCATGAGCTCATGATTACGTAATGCCTCGAAGCAAAAATAATCTTAGATTAGATCACAAACCTCTTCAGATGTCCTCCTTTTCCGCTGTCCATCCAATAACGAACAGGACCTACTGGATTCCCTTCTTCATTCGGTTTCACCGACTACCTGCGGTTCTACAGTCACATTACCATACATTTGTAGTGTTTGAGGCAAGAATCTTCTATTTTAGTGAAAAAATTAGCTTTTTTCAGGTATTCGGCCACGTCTTCTCCCTGATAGCTTGCCTGTTCGCCATCTCAGTCTTTTATAAAGTCAGAATTTCGAAAATAATTGAATTTCGAAATTCATAATTCATAATTTCAGGTCAAAGCCCTCCACCCAAACCTCATGCAGGCAATCTTGAACGGCTATTACTTCAGCTTTCCCTTCGTTGTTCTAAGAATTCCACTCATTCTTCTGGAGATTGGAGTTCTGGAATATGACAGTGCGCTTTACGACTTTTTCTGAAAAATCTAGGAAACCACTGCTCATTTCAGCAATGGCGGACGATTTAATCGTAATTATCACCATAATTCGAACGTGGTTGTTCGTGGACGTTTACAATTTCGAAGTGAACATTGCGATAGAGCGGTACGCATTTCAATTCTAAATAATCTCAAGTTTCGAATTCAGGTATTTCGCCCTCCGCTACGTCCGAACTTACGAGAAAGTTAAAAGAAGGTTTTTAAAATAGAATTGCTTCTTGGAAAAGGTATATTTAGATACATCTCTCTGATAATTATAGCGGCGAACGCATCCTATTCTTTGGTTCTGTCATTTTTGCTGACATACCGTAAGTCGATCGGTAATGAATCTGAAATGTCATCTCCACAGTTCAGATTATCTCCATGGTTTTTTCTACATTGCATTGACTTGCATCGTCAATAATATCGCGCTAGTTGTCAGCTGTTAATCCAATTATCCCAAGAACAGATATGTTTCAGATGTTTCTCACGTTTGCGAAGAAAAACGAGTTGATTCGAGAGAAATTGATCAAGTTCAGGAGGAACGATAACAGGCATGAAAATTTTGAAAAGATTTCTAAAATTTCGCACATTTCAGCTACTCAGTAAGCTATCGCTGGCAGCTACACGACAATGCGCGAAGCGCAAGGGTATTTTCGAAAACATTTTTCGAAAACATTAAAGTCAATTATTGAATATTTCAGGAACTCCGATGGCTCATGATTGGATGCAATGGCGTCATTTCTGTCATTCTTCCTTGTATGTTTCCTATCTCTCGATCTAATCGATTAATCATTCAGTGATGTTCGTGCCTGCCCTCATCTTTGATCATGACCCGTCGAAGAGTGAGCTGCTCGAGGCTGCTAAGCTCCTCTACCAAGTGACTACAGCCTAGTGGGTTGTTGTTGTTGTTGTTGTTGTTGTTGTTGTTGTTATTATTGTTATTGTTTATTATTATTCTTTCAGCGTCTTCGGCTGCTGCTACCTCTTCGTCCTCTTCGTCATTAAGAAGCACAGAGACCACGTCTTCGGCGTCTCGGCGGCCGTTGGGTAAGCGATAGATCAATCTATTCTCAAGATAGACCCATGGTGAACCTAATTGTGATGACTCATCATTCATAATGAGCCACATGACGTCCCTGCGGGATCATGTTGATGTCTGACGCGTGTTAATTACAATCGAACAGCCAAAGAGCAAAACAGTAATGGATTACAGTACTTTTGCGTTCCAATTGATCGATTTCACACATTTTTCTGGTCCATTTCGTGCATTCAGTGACTTCTCGCATGCCTTCGAGTACTCGCGGGCGGACGATCAAATTGCTGTTGATACGGAGAGCCATTTCTCTAGATTGCAGACAGAGTGGAAAGTGGACAGTGGGAGGAGGAATTCTGTTAGGGTGGAGATTACCATTCATTGACCTTCGTTTCTTGATTTCACTGATTGCAAAAGTGTACCATAACATTCAATAATGAATGATTGTTATTCTGCTCAATTTGGATAAAAGTGTACCTTCCGTGTCTCTAGCCTGCATCAAAGATGCTTTGCACTTGTTTGCAGAGCGAAATGACGAATGTTAGCCTCAATGAGCGATAATTCGTCTGTCTTTTGATGTTTGGTGGTCTCCTCTGCATGCTTCATGTAAGATCGAGAGATTACTTCTCCCCGTTGACTCCCATCGCTTCTTCTCTACCATTTATGCCTCATCCAGCATTCAGCGGAGCTTATCGAATCGGCCATTCCGGAGAGTACTTTCCGTACACAGCATTCTGCCCCTACAGAAAAGGGGTGATCACTTTACATATCGAACTGCAAATTCGAAACTTGACAGGTTGCTGAAACATATCGCTATCCTCATTCTGAACAAGGGGATTATTTTTTGAATTTTCCCGCGTTGCCGTATTCGCGATATGTTTCAGAGATATCTCAAATTGAGAAAGTGATTTGCAGCTCGAATACGGTGACGCGGGAAAATTCAAAAATTAATCCCCTTGTTCACCCTTATCTGGAGAGAACAAAGGGGGTCAGAACGCTGTGCGTACTGCTACAGGTAATCGGACTCTTGGTCAATTTCAGGGGATAAGGCACATTCCAGAAATCGTTTCACCAACAAACTTACTGGAATCTACATGCAAGTGTGGCAGCTTATTTCGGAAAAGACCGGAGCCACATTCACGACTAAGTTTGTGAACTACGGTAAGGAAATTCCCTAAGAGTTGGCTAATGATGATGCAATCGGCATTCGCAGACTCAGCCGACAGCGTTGCCAACCTCACCTTTGATGGGTTGCAAGGAGCGGTGCTCGGGGGAGGGCTGCTCACCGCTCTTGAGGTTTATCTCGGCACTTTCTATTTTTTACCATGTGATTTTAGGGCACGAACATGGTGCCCGGAATGCCGCGTCTTTTCCGCTATTCGACACCATTCTTCGCCTCATCGGTTTGTAATGTTCTTTGATTTTATTAGTCGCTAAATTCAGGTGAGTCTCTACGAAACTCGTCGAGTAATTCCCTCTGATGTCCCCACTTCCTACATCGAGTATCCCCAAGGTGCGATTTTAGTCTTTAAACCGAGTCTAAGTCAATTTTCAGAGCTCCTCATTCTCTTTCTCGCCGTTGTCCTTCTGGCGAGTCTAATCAACACTGCGCGATACGTCCTACTGCGAAAGACAGGTAGAACCGGTGAGAAAGGTCAATAGTAAGTTGAGGATATGTGGCGACTTCAGCAGACTCGAGACAATCGCTGCAACACCTCCTCTTACTACCCTCGATAGTCTTGGTGTTGGCTGTTTACAACGCCGGATATAGCGGCAGTTCTATCTTCATTCCACCACAAGCGACGTAATCTCACAATCAGTTTTACGACTTGGAATCACATGCACAATTCAGAAACTACGAAACTCTTCTACACGAGATGCAGTCGGGCCAACGTCAGTTCATCGTCGAAGAGAAGTATGCGAATGCCATGAAAGCGGACGTTGGTTATTTCGCTCGCAAAACCCTTCGAATTTGACATTTTAGTTTGATCACTTCACTACTCAATCCTCTAAGCCATTCTCGATGGCGTCATCGGTTTTCGATCGGTTAGTTTGCTTTGGCTTCTGATTTGAGGATGATTTTCAGATTCGAGAAGCTCTGTACCGAACCATCTCTAGTGAGTGCGATCTTCACACTGGACCTGGTTGCAGTCAGTGCGATCAAGGGAGTATGTACGCTAGTGAAGTTCGTCTATTTTTTTCGAAACTTCATTTTTCTTGTCATCACAGTGGTCATTTTTATGCAACGGAGCTCATTAGAGTGAAACCTTAGACGCGTGCGAAAATGTAGTCGCGAGACGCACACTACAACCAAAAAGCACACAAAGCTCTTCTCCAAAATTTCAAAAGAAGAATCAGCTCTTTTCAGAGTGCCAACTCCAGGCTTTAACGCCGGGCTGCAGTACTTTGATGACAGTAGGTCAGAACGAGCAAACATTAAAAATATAAATCGATAATCTGGAAGAATATTCAGGTACTACGGAATGGTCTTCGGCAAGAATTACTCGACGAATAAAATGGTTGAGCTGGCGAATCAAGTGCTACTGCGTTATTTTAGAGATGAGCAAGTGAGCGAATGAACTCTATTTTTAACAATAAGATTGGATATGTTTCATACCGCTCTTAATATTAGATGGAAAAGCCTCGAATGATTTCGCTGGGCTATATCTTTCAAACAATCAAATGACTGATGATGTGATGATCTTATCAGATGTTCAACGTGTGGATCCCGCGCTTTGCCAACACCTATGCAGGCAATATCTATGGCGATACGACACCCGAGAAGAAGGAAGTACAGTACGCTCCGATCAGGTTATTGACTTCAAAATTGCCTGACTCTCTCATTACGCAATGATCTCTCGTCGGTTAGAGAATCGAGAGAGCATGCAAAAATGAGAGAGCGAGATCATTCCTCTGACTTTATAATTATCGATTCTCTTCAGATACGAGAACCTCCATGGTCTTCTACCTTTCATCTACGGTCTCTACGCAGTTTCACTCATCCTTTTCCTTGTCGAAGTTGTCGACACGCACTCGGGAATTCCTGTTGTTCGAAAGTGTCTCGCAAAGGCGACCAAAGCCGTTCAATACGTCAAGTGCATGGGCGTTGGATAATTACAATATTATTATAATTATTATTATTCGCACACCGATGTTATTTTTGTTGGGGGAGGGGGTGGTACAAGTAATGATGATCGAATACTGAGGATAAATCAATTGTTTGCAAATGGTTGTACTTGAACGTTGAATAAAACGATTGAGTCATTTCGAAAGTCTGCTGACAATTCGCGGGTCGAAGTCCGCACACGCATACACGCAGACAGAGATCAGATCCTTCCCGTCAACTTGCCAGTCTCTGGTTTGGTGTCTGAGTCACAGAGAAAACAGAGCGGCGGCGCAGTGTGAAGTATGGTAATAAAAGGGCTGACAGCACCTGATATCGCTTTCTCACCGCAATGTTGCACCACCAAAACGGCGCGCTTATAATCATCTTGAGAGCCGAAGATCCATCCATTCCTTTGTCTTGACGCCGTACACTCTTGTTCAGAATGCCGTCACTGAGAAATATCGCTGGATTGCTTCTTCTTTCGTTGAGCGTCTGCGGTCAGTTCCCAGCGGTCTGATACGTTCTAGAACTGATCGTTTTAGAACTCTTGTTATTTCAATCTCAGGAAGTGTTTTACTTATTACCTCCGTAGAGTTCTAAAACGACCAGTTCTAAAACGGATCAGACCCGTTTCCAGCATCCTTTCCTGGTTTCAAATGCCGTTTTGCAGATGCGAAGGTCGAATTCACGCACTCGACGCTGTACGGCATCTACGATTTCATCGGCGTTGATGAGGTGGGATTATTTTCGAAAATAAAAGTCGCCGTCTCTTCAATTTGCACACTCTCTCGCCCAGTCGACTGACGAGAGAGTGTGGGAAATGAAGAAACAGAAACTATAACGAGCTAATGAAATCATCCAGGTGCCCCTCCCGAACTGCGACTTTGGCTGCTTCATCTACACCTCTACTTATGGCGATCTCGAAGACTACATGATGAATCTGGTTCTCTACGATCCTTCACTCGATCAGAATCGGACGTGAGTTACGCTTCCTTTTTTCGAATGAACTAAAATAATTTGCAGTCTCGCCAATTTGGGGCTCAAGTTCGACCCCGATACATCGCAGAAGATTCCGTTGGACATCGCTGTGGGTTCCAAACTGTTTACTGCGTTTAGCTTGATAACAATGATCAACCGACTGCGATCACGAGACTATCATCTGACTCGCACAGGGAGCAATGTTCTCGTCTCTCCTTTTACGTGATCTCTCACCAGTTAGAGAAACGAGAGAGTGTGTGAAATGGAGAGAGTCAGACCATAACTCCTCGCAGGTGAATGGCTCATATTCCATCTACAACCTCAACGCGGCCAACGAGACAGGCACTGAAATCACGGTGTGGGTTGTGGAGCGGGAGAAAGGTTAGTGGGGGGAGAGCGGGCGAAAGGTGGGTGAGACATACAGATAGATGACACAAAGGAGCAACAAAACTGTCATTGATCGGCTGTTTGAGCTGTCAAACCTTTGTGCTTGAGACCTCTGGGTACCTGGCCGTGTGCCTCACTGAAGATGTATGAATTCAACGTGACAATCAATTTGAACGGAAAATGCTATGACTTCTTAGTGTCTTGCAACATAATTCTTTCGATTTAGCACGACAAATAAGCAGATTGTCTCTATTACGGAAACAAACTGACAGATTATATTATGAAGTAATATTGACCAGATACGTTCCAGCCCTCGAGGTCAACTACGAGATCTACGATGCGCTCGAGCTGTCCATGAAGAGGGGCAATACTGTCCCCAAGGACGTAGTGACGATCATGAGTGTGACCAAGTTCCGAGTGGTCGCGAAGCCGGGAGAGGTGAGTATTATTCACTTATTTCCGCTTTTTAAAATGGAAATATAGTGAAAAAACTGTTCTGTTGGTTCAGTACAAGACTGACCTCTTAATAGTTAACTTTTTGAGTAGTGACGAGCCACTAATATTCCAGCAGAAACAATGTTATTTTACTATTTTACTGTTATTTTATCAGAAACAAATAGCACTCTGTATCAAGGGGTCAGATGTCACTGTGATTAGAACTCTCCATTCAGGCCAACTCGTACACTGCCCGCCTCACCGGCTTCGATAACGCCTTCCAAGACAATCCGGATCTGTGTGTGCACGCTTGCCAGACGCCGTGAGTCATTTATAGAAAAAAATTTAATTATGCGAATGCCAGTGATATTCCGACTGTATTTCAGCCTCAACTCGGACTTCAACGGATTCGAACTTCACATCGACGGACCGCTCGTCTCATTCGTCTTCGCCAACAAGAAGAAGGTCGATATGACGGCAGATTACAGATATGGTGAGCAATAAGTTCCATTTCTATTCCACTTCACTTTCACTCTATCACTCTTTTTCTCTATTATATTTTAGTTTTATCTCACAATTATCGAAAGTTCTACAACCAATTGCGAATTTCGAAACTCACATTCAGCAGTCTCTGGCTACCGCGACATGTCCAAGGAGGGATTCATCGCTACGTCCGGCTATTCGCTTTGTGAAAGATTGGGCGGGGAGCAGGTAATTAACTTAATTAATTAATTAATTAATTTCGAAATTCGCAGATTCACCGAGCTCGCTTCTACCAAAGCGGAGACGAGCAGGAGCTAGTGGGGGAGCCGGAGTGAGATTTCTGTTTGTATAATAGATATCTAGGGGGCCAAGTTCCCTTTATTCCCCTCATCTCTATGAAGAGGCTCCGATACCATATGCGAAATGAGACCGCACCATGGGGATAGGTGAGAAAGGACTGAGATAAATAATCCATCGTTCCAGCTTCTACCAAGTCTACCTCGATACCCACATGGACCTCGATGAAGACCATCAACTCAACGTCACCGACCAGACTACTGGACAGATGATTCCGTGAGTCGATTTTCGAATTTCATGGTCTATTTTTTGATAAAATATCTTACTTTGATGATCATAAATGTTTCCGTCTTTTCTCTAGTATAAATATTTTTTTAAAAAACCTGATTGTCGACTATTTCAGGCTCGTCTGCAACCGCACGAACATTCAGATGACGCTCGAGAGGACGCAGGTGATTTCAGAATTTAATTTTTATTCGAAAACAATATAAATTCAGCACGTCGTCTTCGACTACATCGGACTCACTGCGCCTCAAACGTTCCTTATCCGGCACAATGCTATTCTCAAGGAGAAGGCGACGACTACTGCGCCGACCACTGGCAAGTGTCTATTTCGAAATAGTTTTTTGGCAGATTACTATCGTAAGATTATATTCCGTTCCACGCGTTACCAAACCGTTGACGAACGTTCCAAGGCTTTCGCGTGTTAGTGCGCGATTTTTGAAAAATCCGAAAAAAAAAACTAGCAAAATCCGTAAGGATTGAATGGACCCGATGTCTATTTCAGTGAAAACCATCCCGACCTCACTTCCGACCACGTCGCTGACGACGCCGAAGACGTCCACTGCGCCGCCGCCGTCAACGACGAGTGCTGCGGGAGGAGTGACGGGTAAGTGTCGGGTAGAGAAGAAATGATCTGACTCTCTCGCGTTCCCGTGCTCTCTCACCTCTTTGTTCGACGTAAAAACAGCGATAAAAAAGGCAGTAATAGAGCAGCGCGATCTGATTGGTCTACCTTCTGGGCGATCAACGCCTGACGCCCTGTATCCGAGATGGTAATGTGATATTTTTCAGTACTCGCGGCTTTTGGAGCTCTACTGATGATCTTACTCGCTCATTGAATGTGTCATTTCTTCGATCTTTATTCTCTTCCGATGATAAATTATTGTCTTGAAGTTTCTGTCTACTATTGAATTCGTTTCGAAATCCGGCAAACCCATAATTTTTCAATGTGCTTTGAAATTGGGCGTATTCACTTTCCATTGTTCGGATGGGTAAACGAGCGCTTGAAATGTGGTTTCCGGAAATGACAGCACTATAAAGTCATGTCATTTTTGCTTGTTCCTCACATCAACAGATGATGTTGTTACTTCTCTTCCTATACTTCGCCGCGAACTTGCGTGAGATACTTTTTAATTGAGTTCGAAATACAGGTAGTTGTCTCTTCATTTTGAACACTCTCTTGCCTCTCTGACCGGTGAGAGAGAGCGCAAAATGAAGAGACGACTACACATATTTCAAGCTCTATTTTTGTAAACTTTTGAAAAGTATCTCTTTTTTGAAAGAGATGTTCCAGGTGGTACGGACACGTTAGACGAGTCCACCCGCCCGCCCATATCCAAGTTCCTCACCAAGAAGGCGTTCAAGGACATTTCTGCGTCCGCCAAACTGTTGACTACGTACATCCCAAATGATTCATTGAAGACGATGCTGAGCATTGCTTTCGATGCTCCCAGCGCTTTCGATTCGTCCGCAGACGCGGCGAATGCCGCAGCAATCGAGCAGATTCAATTGCAAGTCGAAGAGGTGGGATTTAGTGTTGACACTCATCTCGTCTCTTCGGTGAGAGATCACTCTAAACGAGAGAGGCGCGTGCCGAACTGCCATCACTAGTGGGATTCATCGTTGATTCACGGTCATAAAATAGCTGCAGATAGGATACGACATAACGAATGCGCTGCTCGAGGCCAGCGATATTTGCGAGGGACTGGAGATGGAGGAAGTTCGATGCTTTTCGATTGGCCAGGATATCATTTTCATTTCCAGATCTCGATTCGAGCCGCTGCTCTGCTCAATTTGTGGATCCAAGCGGAGTTTGGATTGTGGATGGACGACACTGTCTTCGTTGATCTCTTCTTGAAAGCTTGCGACCAGACCAACAAGCTGCTCTACGAATTGCATGTATTTTTCCCTCTTCTTTTTGCCCCCTGATAATCAAGTTTAAGAGAGTTTCTCACATTATCTCGATGGATAAGAACCCGTTGGAAACGGCGATCGCGGCAGATACGTTTTACAAGTACCGCACAATCGACCAAGCACGACTCAGAATTGTCCAAACCGCGAATATTCTGGTTAGAAGTATGCAATATTATGATTTGATTTGCATTTTAAGGCTTTCGTCGAAGCTAACCGAGCGCACTACAGTAATGAGGCGGTTCAGTTTTACACGTAGTAACTAATTTTGAAAACAAATATTTTTTAAGGATCAACATTTATTGAATGATGTTTTGCTTGAAATCCTCAACTCTATTAGTAATCGAACCGATCAAATCGTCGCTGACTCCGAGGGAAAAACTGTATTGAAATTTGACTGGGTTCGGTGATTATCAAACTTCAGACGTACTTCAAGAATAAAGTGCCAGCTATGATCAATAAGATTTTTGAAGAATTGAAGAACGAAAATGATCAATCGAAAGCTGAAGCATTGATGAATGCTCTAACTGAAATCCATACAAAGTTTGTAGATGAACTAGTTTCAGATTGCAATTTTAACTTTTTCAGAGACCGATTTGTCGTGATAGTTTACAACGAGGACTGCAGGCTGGCGACGATTGTTAACGCTGTAGAGGTGAGATTTCTCCTATGTTGAATAAATGAATACTTTCAGAAAAATACAATTTTTAAAGATGAGCATAGATTGATCGTATATAGAAGCCAGAATGCTTTCAACATGACTGCACATGTTGAAGACGAGTCGTTGACAGTCTTGAAGTCCCCTAAAAAGCCTTTCTCTTGGTGAGATCACTTTTGCAAATTGGATGAACTGCCGATCTTTTCAGCTCAGAGCTCGGTGCATTGAATATCACAAAAGCGGCGAGTCATTCTGGATTGATTCTGGTCGAAAAATGCCCGATGGTAATCGCACAAGACAACCGATTTGCCCTCCAGAAACATACTGTTGAGTGCCTAACCATTGGTGGAAATCCAATGAATATTACAAACAATGTGTACTCATATCCTTTCTGATCGTGCACGATAAATAACGCATTCTTAATTTTTTTATAAAATCAGCACATCATCAAGCCAGTTAGATCGGCAAATATTCTTTCCGCAGTTTACAATACCGTTGGAATCCGTTTACACGAGCGGGAGAAGTAGCTTCATTCCCATCAAATCCTCACTCACATTAAACTGTTGAAGAAATGGCTCTCATCTTCTTGGGAATCTTGTTTGCATCAGGGCAAACATTCGAGTTTATTGCTGATCCATCTATAAAGGATATATTGCCATCAGCCGAGTTTTATCGGCTGACGAAAGTATTGAATCGAGCCGAATTCCCTGAATCAGATTTGGACTTTCGTTTTGAAGTCGCACGCAATAATTTCTCAGAGAGCGACTACTCCGATACTTGTTTTGGTATGCCATTCATTTTTATTCACATGAAAAACGTATTGATTTCAGATGCTTATGTTGCAATGAAATTCATGCCTAAGGAAATGAATGATGTGCGAGCGGAACTTGCGGATGTGGCATGGTTTCTACAGCGCAATAATGTCACCGAAAATGCAAGTTTAACGTCGTGCAATTACTCATGGCGCCGTTCTTTTCAGTTTTATGAACGATTCGAGGAAAAGACTCCACTCGCTCACTTGTTTCTAAATTCACGACGAGAGGCGATCGAAAAGCTTTCAGCAAAGGCGAATAAAGAGACTCGAACATTTATGCACGAGGTCAGTCAAGCACCATCGACAATTTGTTTTATATAGGTAGGGGCCGCAACGTACATAGTCGATTTATCGCTGTGGGCCCAAAAGTGTGTTTGAACTGTTCCTCAGGGACCCAATAACATCATCCTTTTTAGCATTTGTGAATATCTCATCGTAAACAAAAATGATGCCCCGAAAACCACGCGCGCAAAGCACACCGGGCGAGAGGAAAGCGAGAGGGAGAGAGAAGGGGGCGGAGCCTCTCTCGCGTGTGTCTCTCTCGCTCCCCCCGCCCTCTCGCTCCCCTCTCCCCGTGGTTCGAGCACACCTCGGGGAGACATGATAAAAATCTGAAAAAATGTCGAAAATTCCTGAAATATTCGAATTAGTGATGTTTGGTTTGCGCAACTTTGTGCTCACACTGCAAGTGTCCAAAACACCACTTTTAAGTTTTCAATGCCGTTTTTGACCTACTGAAATATGAAAGTTCATGTTGCGCATCTGGGAGGTGATAGATAAGGTCCTTAGCTACCGTACAAGCGTTTGGTCGACCGATTTCGTTGCGAATTGAGACTGTGCTCCCTCGTATCGCTTTGGTGAAATCGTGTCAAGGGAAAGTGGGCGGAGCTTGCGGCCCCTATATATAGGGCAAATTATCACGGATAAAACCGTTTGTTTGTTTTAGGTTCAAACAATGATTGCGGATAGTTTCATTCGGTTGGTGAAATCGGATGAACACACTATTTATCACAAAATAAATGTTGAGTATTCGCCAAAAGTGAGTCAAATAAACCAATCATTTGGTTTTCTGCATTTTTAGATTCCAAATGAATTCATGGTTTCTATACTTTCATATCTGACAGAAAACAAAACAGAAGTCGATAACCCTTTCAGAGCCGCTTTGAAAGAGGTAAAGTTTTGCATTTAGCTAGAATTTGTGTATCGATTTATTTCAGATGGCTGTAAAATACAGAGAGTTATCTTCAGAAATTAAAAGAGACCTGGAACAGTCCTTTTGCATTCGAAACATTTTCAATTGGGTCAATTCTGACATGAATGGAATCTTCGACGAACTCTTAAACTTATTCTCTGACGATGTGGGTATGAATCTGCAAGCACTACTCAAAGACAATGAATATCTATCAAAATTGTCGCTTGATGAGATCAAAAGGAAATTCAAAAACAGAGCTGCAGATCATAATGTGGCAGCACAAGAATATATTGATAATTGTGCCAGTAAGCGTGAAAAGATATTAAAAGTCATCATCGTGAATTATAGGAATGTTTTCTGCAATGAAATTAAATGAGGAAGAAAGGGCTGATTTCAATCGCAGCACTGATCATTTTATGGGACAGGAATGGGGGAAAAGAGTGTACAGCACAAGTGATGAGGTGAGGAAGACGATGTGACTGACCTTTAAAAAATGTCAAATTATAGTTACTGAACGCCCTAATCAAAGAGAATGCGCCTTTCATCAGCATAATTCTCAAAAGATGGCACATTATAATGTCTCGTCCTATGACTCCTCTCGTTTGCCATTTCGTCTACGCAGTTAGTACAAATATGTTCAATATGTCGAAGTCACAATCATATTGACTCCAAAAAGTCCATGTATTCCAGAAGGATGTGAGAATCATGGACAATATTCTTCACGAAAACAACAATCAAGCGGAAACGGGAGAAAGAAGAAACCTGAACAGCAGCTTTGTAGGTATTGCTTCATGTTTGTATACAATACAATTTTAGTTGCTGAATCTTCGCTGGTTAAGAACGCGGCAACTCGAGCAATTGTTCTGTTTCCAATCGACAGTAGAGAGTTTGGTGGAGCCATAAATTCTGTTGACCAACTAAATCTCAACAATTTTCTTTGCGATGTGACATGTGTACACAAGATAAACGTATTTCAACATGCTTTCACTTTCGTTTTTGGTTTGTTTGCACTTCCTACTGGATTCGAAATAATCACAATTTTCAACAGACTGCCTTCCATTTCCGTATCAATAGCAACCAAAAGCGATAATAGTGAAATAGATAAGTTCCATTTAGCTTTTCAGCAGAGATCACCGTTGCGACTCTGTTTATACGAGCGACTGAGAGACGCCTGGGTGATTCGATTCATTCATTGCCCGTCATTTTCAACATTCACTCCTTTCAGCAATGCTTCTCATACTCGTAATCCTCTTATTGGCATTCGTCCATTCGATGGAGATAATTCCTAGACCGTCCATGAAAGATGGCTATCCATCTTCCGAGTTTTATCGGCTGACTAAAGTTTTGAGCCGATCGGAGTTCCCCGAATCGGATTTGGACTTTCGTTTTGAAATCGCTCGCTACACCTTCTCAGAGAGTGCGTACTCCGAAACTTGCTCTGGTAAGCGATGGAAACGAGTTTAATTGATAAATACAATTTGAGATGCCTATATCGCAATGAAATTCATGCCTAAGGAAATGAATGATGTACGGGCGGAATTAGCTAATGTGGCGTGGTTTACGTACTTGACAAATATCACGGACGACCATGTCCGAGTAGTTTTGAAAAGATTGCAAATGCTTTCATTTCAGTTCTATGAAGGAATCGAAGAATAAGGGCCAGCCATTCAGTTGTTTCTAAATTCAAGACGGGCGAACATCGAAAAGCTCTCGGCAAAGGCCCTTCCGGCGACGAAAACATTTATTAAAGAGGTAATTATGATCTATTTCCATAGACTACCTTCCAATGTTGCAAAAATACCCTAGTGTTGCAGGCTCAAAAGATGCTCGTAGATGGTTTCCTTAGATTGCTAAAATTGAGTAACAAGGATATTTACAGAAGAATAAATGTTGAATATTCGCCTAAAGTGAGGAAATAATAAGCAAATTATTTTTTTCTTTTCTAATTATAGATTCCCAATGAATTCATGGTGTCTATACTCGCATATCTGACAGAAAACAAAACACAAGTCGATAACCCATTCAGAGTCGCTTTGAAAGAGGTAATGTCCAAGCAATTAGCAAAAATAGGAGAATCGATTTTATTGTCAGGTTGCTGTAAAATACAGAGAGTTGTCTTCTGAAATTAAACGAGACCTGGAACTGTCCTACTGCATTCGAAACACTCTCAATTGGGTCAATTCTGATATGAATGGAATATTCGACGACCTTTTCAACCTATTCAACGATGACGTCGGTCTGAATCTCGACGCCCTGCTCAAAGACAACGACTATCTGTCCAATTGGCAGCTAGATCAAGTCAAGAAAAAGTTCAAAAATAGAGCCGCCGAGCATAATCTTGCAGTTCAGGACTATGCGGACAACTGTGCCAGTAAGCCTGAAAGACAATTAAAACGATCATTGTGAATTTTAGAAATCTTCTTAGCTATGAAATTAAACGATCAAGAATTAAACGATTTCAATCGAACCACTAAACACTTCATGGGAAAGGAGTGGGGCAGGAAAGAATACAGTTCGGAAGATGAGGTGAGAATTGAACCAAGAATAACGAGGATAACATTTCAAAATAATCAGTTTTTGGATGTTCTCATAAAAGAGAATGCGCCTTTCACAAAGATAATTTCGTAACGATGGGATTTTCTCACTTCTTATCCTACGACTCCTCTCGTTCTCCGTTTCTTCCATGTCGTCAGTTGATAGAGCTTCACAGTTTACAAAAAAAGCATTTCCAAACAAAAGCAAATTTAAGGAAAATGTGAGAATCGTCAAAGCTCTTCTTCAAGAGAACAATCGCCAAGCTAAAAGTGGAGAACAAAATAAGCTGAACAGTAGCATTGTGAGCGATTGTGATGGATTTTTTTAAAATTATCGGTCCATTTGGACATCAAATAGGTCTCGTTCGACAATTTTACCATTCCCTTCCCTTGAATTAAATTGGCATTGCGTTACGCTCGGAACGAAAAACACTTTTTTGCAAATTTATGACTATTTTGGCTATTTTCAGTTGGTGGATCATCGTTGGTATAACGCGCGACAACTTGAACAATATTTCTGTCTGCACTCAGTGTTGGAGAGCATTGTGGAACGAGATATTGAATTGAAGGAATAAACCTCTACTGTATTCATTCAATTACAAAATAATGATAAACAACATTCTGATCGAGAGGCGAGTGGGAGTGTTTACTAACAATTAGCTCACCAACTGAAATATGTTCAATCTTTGTTCACTTACAGTAGTAAATGAACGTTGAACTCTAGATTTTAACAACATCATTTTCGCATTCGTGTTTTAGCAGCTTTGAGCTCGGAACCACTAAAAAAGAAAATCTCGTTAACAGACCAATTTAAACACAACATCAACAGTTGGGTAATGGCTCTTTTGCCTCTTCCATGCTCTATTGTGGTTCTAGTCCATTAGAGTGCATGCGAAAGGATGAGGTACAGCGCCTTCTCAAAAGCAAAATCGTTTCGAATGTGCTCGATAAAAAGCCGAACCGACTGGTTTTGGGAGCACTTCGAAATGCGGAATCACATGTGCTTCCTCCCTCTCCTACTGACTGCAATCACCAGCACTTCCCATCTTAGTGACGGTAAGATTTAGGTTGGGTAATACATTAAATCTAACTTAAGGTCACACGACAACTGCGGTAGCTATCGTCCCGACAACCGATCGATGGATCACTGGTGACAAGCAGTCGACTGACTGGGACAAGGTGCAAACTGCCATCAAATTGGCCAAAACGTTCTCAGCGTATATTCCTCAAGGCGGTCCGATTATCTCTGCTGTGAGCACAATTGATCTCCTTTTTTTTGCTTTTACATAGCACTTGAATTTGAGTTTATTCAGGTTTTCGGAGTTGCTGAAATCATCATTGATGGACATGTGCCCGACAAAGTCGCTGAGGGGCTCGTCGAACTATCCGACCAATTGAAACGGGCAAGTTTTCAAGAATTTGAGTATGCATTCACGATTTTATGGTTGCAGCTGAGTTCTGAGATTCTGGGAGAAGTTTCGAACATAAAAGAGATTTGTAAGGGCAAACATTTCAAAGACGTGAGACTTGTGTGCACTTTATTGATTCGGCTATTCATCATAGATTGCAATTACGACGGGCGCAATGGGAAGCCTTCTAAACGAAACCATTCATGACAGAACGCAGAAAAAGGAATTAAAGAAAAAAGTATTCCTTGATCAGTGCAAAAAGAATTCCATTATGCTGCAAATTTTTGTGCGTTTTCAGAAGAAAAAAACAACAAATGAAATGCATGTTCAGTCCATTCCCGAGCTTATAATCTCACCCAAATCATTCATCCTGAAGTCGCCTCTCGCCGCCGATTCTTTGCATCGCTTCACTACGCTCGATGAAACAAGATCATCCATTTTCAAAGTAGTGAACACACTGGTAATTTTCGAATACATAGCTGCTTTTCGCAAACGTATTTCAGCTTTTTATCGAACTGTTCTGCACCAAATTCGAACACGTATGTTATGGATTCTGATTGTTTCTCAGTTATGCGTGATAATTAAGTCGTGAAATTGAATAGTTACAGGGCAGCGATCTTCAAGATAAAGACGTTGCGCCGGTTGTGAGATCGGCACTACATGTCAACGCGCTGGTCAATCGGCAGGTTGAGGTCTATAAGAAGGAGGTATAGTCGAAACGAAAAAGAAGTAAAGCGTGATTTCAATTTTAGAAATATTTTCACAAGATGGAAAAAGTAGTCGACAGCGTCTTGGGGCGTATTGGGCACCAAGATGCGAAGGTGACCGCTGTAGAGCTGCTGACGTCGCTTCGAGAAATTCATACAAAGTTGTCAAAGAAATGTTAAAAATATTCCAATATCTTTGCAGTGACCGTTTTGTTGTCGTGGTGAGCAAGGACTGTCCAGTGCGCACCCTATTCCGAGGGCTCCATGTTCGTCGCAATCCACTGATTAGAACCCGACCAATGACTTCTCAGGACAATGTCTACAAGAATGAGTCCCACAACATATTGATCTACAGAAGCAAAACTGTCTATTCAATGAACGCGACCGAGGGAGATTCGTGGGGAGTGGCCCAGAGAGATGCCACCGTCCAGATGTGGTAATGAAGTCTTTGACGAAGATGAGCTCAGATTCAATGTCAGCTTCTCGCCCTATCTCGCTGATGTTCTTGCCGCCGTCCACAATATCGGCGCTGCTCTCTACTGGAATCCAAGCTGCCAATTTGCTCTCGAATACGACAAGGAATTGTACGCGATGAAGGAATCTTTCAGAAGCGAGAAGAAGGTGACATGTGCGATGGTACCTCCAACTTTGAGACATGGAGTCCCTAAGACCAGAACGATTCCGTTTCCTGGTCCAGTCTTCGTTTTTCCACCTTAACCTGTTCAAAACCATGTAATTATGTAAGATTCATAAATCAGTTTTTTCCTAGAATTAGTAATTGTTTTGAACTACATATATCCCGCCTCTGGGTGCTATTCGATAATGTTATGATAACATTTGCATAATATTGTCTGAACTTGTCACAGCTCGTTGTGTTTTCGCTTTTTCTGTTCTTTCATCCTAACGAAAAATCTCTTTATTGTGAATGTAGGGAAAGGGAACTTCTGATCTACGAGGATTGATACATCTCCATCAAACTAACTAGAGATACTCGCAACAACAGTAGAGCTCGAAAGGTAACCTCATTCTCTCGAGAGTCTGACCGCTGAGAGAATACGTGAAATGAAGAGTCCATTTCCCGTATTACAAAGTTTAGCAACAACAAGGAGTGCAGACGTCCTTCGACGACAACGACTTCAGTGAGAGCGACGTCATCGATGATTCTGTCGGACGACGTCTTCACTCTTATGAATGCCGCGAGGAGTGGTTGTTAACATTTTACTACGTCGGCTTGTTTCCGTTACTTTCTTCCGCCATGTCTGTAAGACATAGCATCTGCACGATCTTCGTTCCATTAACGGCAGAAGCAGAGTCTAGACTGTGTTGTATTTACATACATCAACGATAGACAGTGTGAAAGCCAGCGTTTCGATGACCTGACCTAGTACATCACTGATGCTGAAGTAATCATTCGTTTCCCTCTTCTCCTTCAGTAATCATCATGAAAGGACAGTAGCACTGAGCGTATGATGACCATTCCCCTCATCTTATCTCACTCGAAGATAATCAGAACAGTAGTCGTTTCTCCATAAAACTTCCGTCAATGCAGCTAAGATTCGCGAAAATTCTCACAATCTAATTGAATTCTACGTGTTATTTTTCCGCGCAAAGTGCTCATTCGATTCCCATGCTGCCAACCTTTCCTGATCATGGGGGAATATAAAGCTAACACGATCGTAATCGACTTGATAATTAGCCATGCATTCAATCTTCTGACGTTCTGCGTAATGTTGTCGCTATTATCCCATGTTTTCTCTCTCGCTATCCAGTAAGATGCCAGAAATCCAGATGTCGTCGTTTCTCGCGGTTAATCCACAGACGAATCACACTGTGTGGATCCCGTTCTTCATTCGATTCGATCGATTACCTGAAGAACTTCGACCGGTCTATGGAGCTTTCGTTGCTGCGGAGGTGCATTTTTTTTGAATTTTTTCGAAAAAATAGCTGATTTTCAGGCGCTCGGCCACATCTTTTCCCTCATCGTCGGCGTATTCGGAGTGTTCGTGTACTACCGAGTGGGCATTTATCCTATTTTAATTAATTATTAATTAATTACTTTATTCAGGTCCAAGCCCTGCATGCCAATCTCGCCCAGACTATTCTCAATGCATTCTACACAGGCATGCCCTTCATCGTGCTCCGTTTTCCACTGATTCTAATGGAAACGGGCTTTTTGAAATATGATAGTGAGTCAATAAACTAATTCTGATAAAAAAGTTGATTTCAGCGATGGCGGACACTTCAATCGTCACAATCTCAATAGTTAGAGTCTGGTTATTCGTAGCTCTTTACAATTTCGAAGTGAACATTGCCGTTGAGCGATATTTTGCTCTAAAATACGTGCGAACATATGAGAAAGCTCGGAGAAGGTACGATTTATTGATTTTAGTAAATAAATAAATTGTTCAGATACATCTCAGTCATAATCCTTGGCTCTAATGCGCTATTTTCAATGGTTCTGGCTTATTTGCTCACATACAGTAAGCGGATCTCATTGGTTTTCTAGTAGAGATGGCATTAACGGAAATTACTCCCTTAATTACGCATGATTTCTCATTGCCAGAAGTGTAAATGAATTGATCCTCTTTTTACCGAGAGATCTCTTTTTCATTCCCCTTTTTCAGATTACCTTCACGGATTCGTCTACGTCGCTCTGGTGTGCATCGTCAACAATCTAGCGTTATTAGTGAGTTTTTCTCACTTTGTAAAATGATAGATCATTATTCTTTCCACATGTCTCCTATTCGATGTTTGCTCTACTAGACCAGTCTGTTTCCCTAGTCAAACAGCAATAATAGCAACTGCAGATGTTTCTCTCAACGGCCAAGAAGAATGAGCGAGTACAAAAGAAGCTGATTCAGTTCAGGAAGAATGATGGAAGGTTGGGAACATCACTTTTCGAGAAACAAGTGCAATTTTAGCTACTCCGTAAGCTACCGGTGGCAGCTCCATGACAACACGCGAAGCGCTAGGGTAATTTCGAAAACATTTTCGAAAATTGAGCTATGTTTTCAGGAACTGCGCATTCTCATGATCGGTTGCAACGCCATCATCACGTTTATACTGCCGGGTACGGTTCTCCACAGAGATCATAAAATAGTCATGTGTTCGTGTTTTTGCGTCTGATGAGCATCAGTAGAGCGTGAAAACAACCTAAAACAATAACAAAAACATGGAAAAATGGCTGATTTCAGTAATGTTCGTGCCTGCTCTTATCCTGGACAATAACCCTGCGATGAGCGAACTTCTCGAGGCTGCTAAGCTGCTGTACCAAGTGACCTCAGCGTAGTGAGTTTCTTAGGGATTGTTATTCTTCCTCTAATAAAACACGACGATTGTTTTTTCTTCTGCCGATTATAGATACAATAGGAGAACGAGTAGCGACCGTTTAATAGTTCCTTCTATCGTTCCTGTCTAGAAACTAAAAGTTCAATTCCCTTTCAGTATCTTCGGTATCTCCTATCTCTACTTGACATTCATTATCAAGAAGCAACGGGATTATATACTCGGCCTGTCACCCGTCGAGTACGTTGATTTCATTATGGTGTTATTGCTTTCGTTCTTGAGTTCGTCTGTTTGTTTTCCAATGCCTGTGAAAACAAAGCCGCAATACCTGATCGCATTGGTCGCTAGTTGGTGATTATTGCTTGCGGAGAACGAGATCTCAGTCTCCAGAGACCGAGAAAATTAGAGAGATCCGAGTCAATTTATAGAACGCGCAGTGCAAAACGTCACTGAACACCCACGTGTGAGTGAAAAATCAGAAATGCATGTGTCTATCACGGGTTTCCTGTAAGAGTGCAGGAATGCCTGCTACAAAAAAACATTTTTGTCTCCGATTGCTTTGATATTTAGATCGTGGGTACCCTTGGGGGTACTGAGAAGGCCCATCTGGGTCATTTGGTCAAATTTGCATTTTATCGATTTTTTTTGACCTACCACTTCAAATGACCATAACTCGGTCAGTTTTTGAGCTACAGCGCCCAATTTTCACACAGCGCTTCATTTTCATATTGTCTACAAAAAGTTCAATTATACCACATGAAAAAAATCGATAATTTTTTCGATATTCTCGAAAAAGTGATTTTTTACCTACAAATATCGATTTTTCTCGAAAATTTTTGTCTATACCACTCATTTTTATTTGACGTGGGGAATCCCCAGACCAAGTAACAGGTCCCTATGAAGTTCGTTTTTCATGTATCCTGTCTGCAATTTCTGCACTGTTGTAGAGTTTTCGGACATAGAACATAGAACGAAATTTTGAAAATTTGTCATAACTCAGCTCAAAATTATCGTACAGGGCATTTAAAAAAAGCACAAGATAGCTTTTTGAGAGGCGCATCTTTTACTTTCTGTGAACCGAAGTCGTAGAATTATCCGTTTTCAAGAAAAATGTGAAAAACTGATTTTTTAAGAAGAAAATTGCCAGAAGTCACCTACTCCAATGCGGTACGCCAAAAACGTATTATACCAGCCCCCAATGTGAACCTGAGGTACTTAGAACAATGCTCTTTCGATTAGAGTTGTTACAATTTTAAAATTGGGTCGTATTTTTGGATTTCGGTAGGTCTAAGATGAAGTATACGGTAGGTTTCAGTGAAATTCGCTTCACGGAAACTATAGGGTCTAAAAAATAACGATCGATACTTATTCCTAAAAAGATATAGAAAGAGGAATCATCGAACAACTTTTCGGAAGTCACTACAACTCACTACAAATGGGAATCACCATAGTTGCCTCATCTTGTCTGCCACCCGACAGCTCCGCACCAGTGCATTGCTTAGGAGTGACTTTCAATCTTCCGAAAAGTTGTTCGATGATTCCTCTTTCTATATCTTTTCAGGAATAAGTATCGATCGTTATTTTTTAGACCCTATAGTTTCCGTGAAGCGAATTTCACTGAAACCTACCGTATACTTCATCTTAGACCTACCGAAATCCAAAAATAGGACCCAATTTTAAAATTGTAACAACTCTAATCGAAAGAGCATTGTTCTAAGTACCTCAGGTTCACATTGGGGGCTGGTATAATACGTTTTTGGCGTACCGCTTTGGAGTAGGTGACTTTTGGCAATTTTCTTCTTAAAAAATCAGTTTTTCACATTTTTCTTGAAAACGGATAATTCTACGACTTCGGTTCATAGAAAGTAAAAGATGCGCCTCTCAAAAAGCTATCTAGTGCTTTTTTTAAATGCCCTGTACGATAATTTTGAGCTGAGTTATGACAAATTTTCAAAATTTCGTTCTATGTTCTATGTCCGAAAACTCTACAACAGTGCAGAAATTGCAGACAGGATACATGAAAAACGAACTTCATAGGGACCTGTTACTTGGTCTGGGGATTCCCCACGTCAAATAAAAATGAGTGGTATAGACTAAAATTCTCGAGAAAAATTGATATTTGTAGGTCAAAAATCACTTTTTCGAGAATATCGAAAAAATTATCGATTTTTTTCATGTGGTATAATTGAACTTTTTGTAGACAATATGAAAATGAAGCGCTGTGTGAAAATTGGGCGCTGTAGCTCAAAAACTGACCGAGTTATGGTCATTTGAAGTGGTAGGTCAAAAAAATCGATAAAATGCAAATTTGACCAAATGACCCGGATGGGCCTTCTCAGTACCCCCAAGGGTACCCACGATCCAAATATCAAAGCAATCGGAGAGAAAAATGTTTTTTTGTAGCAGAGAGGTCTCATTTTCCTACACTCTTACAGGAAACCCGTGCTATTCATAGAACTCTGGTGCAAAATGCTTGCGTAATTGAGAAATTACCAGGGAAGAGAGCTTTTTGCGAGGCTGACCACGTGGATCTTATTGCATTTATAGAACGTTGGTACAAATACACTTGCACGATAGAGTCCCAGGGAAAAGGCAATTTATAGATCACAAGGACGTCACTAAGGTCCCCTTTCAGAGAATTCTCCCTTGCCCTGGAACACTCGCGGACGGACAATCGCGTGTACAAGGACACTGAGAGCCATTTCTCCCGACTGCACGGAGAGTGGGGAGTGGAGATCAGCAGAGGGAGAGCTGAGAGGCTGGAGATTACCATTCCGTGATGATTATCGATGCTGCACGTCTGATTTGTGATGCCTGGAGTTATAATCTGAAAGCTAGAGATAATTATGTGTGAGTCACGTGTTTTCAAGTAACTGGTGCTCACATGCATTGACTCCGAAGAGCCAAAAGACCAACCTACCCGTCCCCAATGAAACTCTATACGCTACTTTATGATCCAGTAGTGATAAAGATTCAAGATTAAAGATTGTGAGTGGATTGTGATAGAACCCGTTTATCATTCGTTAAAACGAGCATTAGTCATCAGTGTATAAACAAAATTATTATCAATATTCAAACATCAATGGCCTTCCACTCGTCGATGTAGTACTCGGTCTTGTTCAGTTGTCGATCGAGCGAGGAGCCGACGCGAGGCCACCCAGAGTAGTAGAGTACCTGATGATTGTTTGGGGTTTTTGGAATATTTGCTGGTATCGCTCTTTCTCTGAACTCCACTACGCGAAATCGGTTTGATTATTTGGGCTTTTCCAATCTTCTTGGTCTATCTATAACGCTTGTAAACTGCGACAGGAAACTTTGAGAGCACGATGAAACCTAACCAACTCAGGAAGCCGGGAAATAAAAATAAAATGAAAAATAACCTCAACCGAGTGCGACAACCATGCGGCCCACCACGAGAATGTACCCGGAGAGAGGATTAGGCCTGAAGAAGGAAATAATAGTCGCTGATTGTAGTCATAAGAAGCTAAATAGCCGTTACATTGCACAGTCGTTGTGCGATAGAGCAAATGGTTCCATAAGCGAAACAAAAAGAGTGTTTGGATCAGGAGACGCACCATCACAGCTCGCCAGCAACTGGATGTCGATCTCCCTGGGCGCGCCGCGCTGACAGAAGGAAAACTCGCCTGAATATTTGATCTTTGATCTATGATCTGTGATCTTTCAGTTAATAGATATTTTTTTGGGTAAGGAAAGAGTAATAATCTCTACCTTTAACCTGTTCCTTGAAACTCCTCGCAGCGTAGTCAATGTCGTCCGAGCAGATGAGGAATGCGACCTGGAGTAACGTTCATTCAACGAGAAAAATTGTTGTGTTTCACAATCATTCCATAGTCGTCGAATCGTTCATTGCAACGATTTCGTCTGCTATTCCTCTCCTATTAAAAAATAAAAAAAACCCTCACATTCTCGTGCCGCTCTCTCATCTCCTGCATCGCCTTCTCAAAGTATTCGATGGGTGCGGCGACGTGGCCGTATTGGAGATTCCTGCAATGAATTGTCATCCACTTTCATTTTCGAATCGTGATTCACGGAATTGAATGATCATTAGGTTTCGAACTACAGCTCATCTCTCACCATTCCTCCCAATCCCTTTTTACTGATGAGAGTGAAATGAAGAGACAGCGACAAGTGACGCTCTGTCGTGGGGGTGGGAATCAGGCAGTCACTGACCTCGAGTGGAAAGTGACGTCCATGCCGTGCCGCACGTGCACGCCCACCCAGAACACCTCTTCCTTGCCTTTAATTATCAACTTTATTTATTTGCTTAACCGATTTTAAATTGATGATGTTGAGCTTTTTTTCTTGCATAAATCTCCAATACATTGAGCCCTATTTAGTTGGATTTTTTTCAAATTGATCTCATTCTGACTAGCTTCTAGAGGAAGTCGAATACTATTGTCTCACCATCCTCGACCACGAGTGAATTCGCGCCCTCCCTTCCCTCAATTGGCTTGGCTTGCGCGAGCATTCGCTTCACGTTGAGGTTGTCGAAGATTTGGCGGGCCTGCAATGAGATTCTAGAGAATACTACGATGAAGAAATGTCGTTCACGATAGCGGTGAGAGAGTTTTTTGGAAAGAGTCGGCTAAACATGGCGATGGAGTTATTGAAATGTGTTTCATCATGATTTCAAGAACCCAAATGTGTCAGTGGGTTGATTTGCCGGAGGCCAAGTTCGCAAAAAAAGTCTAAAATGAATGTAAACCTCATTCTCAATGGCGGGCAGGAAGCTGAACTGCGCTGTGAGCAGGTGGAAGTCGTTCGGTTTGTCGAAGTAGCGGAAGGATCTGACGTTTGTTATTGTTATTTTTACTTTCGAAATAAACAAAAAAGTAATAAACTCACTGCAGATAGCCACTGACGATCACTACATTGTTGCCGTCCTTGAACAGGTTCTCCAGGGGATGGAAGCGACAGCAGTCCTGCAAGAACACCTTCTTCTACGATCATTTTACGATTATTAATATACCCTCTTCGCGCTCATCCCCGTTCGGAACTCACTGAGAAAGACACAGTTTTCGATTTTTTAACATTTGAACACTTTCTGCGGGTAAAACACAGTGATGCTTGTTTGACATGCAGACAGCATAAACGACGCACAGTGAAAGAAAATTAGGCTAACCTTTACTTCGACCGTCTGATCCGAGTAGTCGATCATCAGCTGCATCATCGTGTCGGCGTTGACGAAGACTGCGTCGAGGTCGAAGGCTCTGAATGGTTAAATTTTCGAGGGGCCGAATGACTTTAATTTTGTTTTTTTGTCCGAAGGGAAATCAGTCAAGGAACCAAAATGCATAATTGAATAAAACTAATTCGAGGTCGAAGGCTCTGAATAATCAAATGTTCGAGGAGCCGAAATGCCTTATTGAAGTATAGTAGATTGAATTCGAATGTTTTGAGAAGGAATAGATGAATTTGGTCTTTTTCACGAACACTCTGGGAACAATCAAAATAAATACAACCTCGTTTATTTCTGGCAACTCTGAAACAGATTCGAACAAGAATTTAGAGTCGAGTCTCTATGATGTCATGAACCTTTTTTGTCAACAAGGTGACAAAATTCAATTCAAACTAAGCGCACCTCCTCAGCACGCACTCCTCCGGCAGCACCACTCTCGCGCCCTCCTTCCTAGCGAGAGCGCGAAGGGAAGCGTACTGGAACATGAGGTTGCCCAGGCCTGCAATGATTATTATTCGAACTGCGCGACCTTTTTGATACGCTTCAGTTGTCTCATAATTAACGTTTCCATTGCCTCGAAAGATTTTTTCGCGTCGTATGAAATGTCCTTTTAAAAACACAATTACCTAGCAGTATCTGATTCGAATTCGCAAATTACCCACCATTACTATACGAGAAGTCGCCGACGATGAACTTCAGATTCCTTCCCTCCTCGACGAAGTAATTGCTGTCGTTGACGACCTTCTTGAAGGCAATAGGCCATCGGACGTCGTTGCTGATGTCGTCACCTGCGATTTAGCACATTTATCAGTCATTTTCTTGTGAAATGCGCCACAAAAGGCCAAGGAAGCGGAGATAACCACTCTCAAACAGGGCACGAATAACCCACCTCCTTGTGGGAACACGCGCGTCTTTGTGTACGTTCGCGCCCTGGAAAGCAATTTTCATCAGTCAAACCATTTTAAAAGTAAATCCAAGGGTTGAGGAGACTCACGGATGGCTCAGTTCTATTAAATTCTCCGTAATTGCTTCTTGCCGACTTTCACTTCCACTAGCCGATAGATAGAGCAGAAAAACGATGAAGGACGAGAGGAGAGCGCAGGTGAAGAGGAAGTTACGGAGGACTAAATGATTCAGATTAGACAGGACGCTACAGTAACCACAGCTACAGTAACCAAACTTACAGTAACCAAAATTACAGTAACTCACCGAGTCGCAGTACCATCACAGTGCGCGGATGCAGTAAGGAAATGGGGAATTGGGATCAGCGGCGCAATCATTCTCGTTTTCTTTTGTCAGCACGCGCGAGATTGAAACAGAGAAATGGAGAAAGAGCGAGAGGTCAGCGCGGATTTCACTTTCAGCTGTGATATGAGGCTGTTCAATTATCGTGTTCCATATCCAGACAAATGATTTCATATGTTAGAAATGTTTATCAAGACAACCAAGATCGTTTGAGGAAACGACTAGTGAAACGCGATCTCGACAATGTATCTTTCCTTGTGTACTACATCATTCATCTCCAGAGGATAGTACGTCCATATTGTGACCACCTCGCTAGTATCCACACGAATTTTGAACTTGTTTCTCTTTTCGAGGTGCTTGCCCTGCAAATATTCTATCGTTTACAAGCTTCAGTATCAAGAAATACCGCCATGTTCACTTCCAGACCGGCAAATATCGATGAGGCGGTAATCGCCTTTGATGTGACAAGAATCCATTTTCCCTTTTGCTGCTTCTTATACCTCATCTAAATAATTTCGAATTCAATATGGACAAAGTATTTTAAATACAATAAGAAGGTCCATGAAACGATCAGCGTCGAAAATAAGATCTTTCACGTCGAAATTGATGAAACTTGAGCGAGATCGGCGTCATTACTTGGAGCTTCTATGGTCTGGAAACATTTTGATTTGCTTCGGCAGTATTACAAGTAAACCTTGTATAAGAGCGACTATAAAATACTTAAAAGTAGAGTTCGAAATAGGGCAATCGTCTCATCATTTTGATCACTCTCTCACCCGACCCAGCGATAGTGTGCAAAATGAATAAATTACCCATATTTTCAACTATCTAAATGCCTACTAAATGCCATACCTCATCGGCTCTCTTGTTGCAATTGTTCTCATGCACTTGAATAGATGGATTGAGTACTGCAGCAGCATACTTTTCCAAAAAGCTGATAGTTTTAAATTTGTTGCTGCCTGACGCGACAATGTGGATCTTCTCAGGTTTTCCAGAGGCGAGCCAGTTGATAAGTCTGTAATTAGCCTTTATTAAATTCCTTTTTTTAATCAAGGCTAATTACAGACTTATCGTGAAAAAATGCGATAAACTCGCCTTGGAAACACGAAATTCTCGCTGAGAAAGTGAACAGGAGAAATGAATTTGCTGATCCTCAACTGGAGAACTTCCGGTGCACTAAGACTGAGATAATGCTCGGACAAAAACATGCGCTTACCTCCGAATTCCTCAAATACATCTTTTGTGGATGTTTTGAATACAACTGCACGCTTTGCAAGGCTCAAAAATAAAAAAAATAAAAATCTCACACTGTGGTCGATCAGAACTTGAGCGAAGCGAAATCGCTTCAGAATACGTTGCGCGAACTTGAGAAGTTGATCCACCGGCTCGTCTTTATAATGGTAGCAAATGAGCACTGATGATTTTGTGTGATTCTGTAATTTTTTTTAGTTTTGTATTTTCGAATGAAAACATACCGAGCATCCACGGCAGTTTCCATAAGAACTGTAGTCCATGCGATGCCCAGTCTTTTTATTGGGGAAAGTAACGGTAAGTCTGTACGCAGTCTTACCCTGGAAAGACATATTCTTTTCATGAAACGTAATTTTCTTACCCAAATGAGATTCATTTTTGACGCTTGCACTTTCAGTGCCTTTGGGCGAGATTCTGTGGAAAATTTATGCATGAGACGGCTCACAACCGCCATCTCGTCGAGATCCTCACTGCAATGGGACAGTTGATGGTCATAAAGGTATTATTTTCGTAAAATTGGGCCTCAGATATTCTGGAAACGCACTGATTGAGCCACTTGAAGATCTCAAGCAAGCAGTCGGTTGGCTGATGCGAGAGCAAATCCTGAACAAGAAAAACTTTTTTTTTAATTTTTGCGATAAGGATCACCTCGGCAGGAACGTTATTAGTTGTCAGGCGACGAACTTTGAACGGAGGTGATCGAGAGGCCATTACTGAAAGTTGTCGAAATTAGAATCATGTGGCAATGGTAAAAGGGTATTCCGAATTTTCAAATAAATAGCGTTTGCGCATATGAACGCCACCTTCTCTACAGAAAACATCAATTTTCAAACTTCAAGAAACTGGAATTGGATAGAATCGAGGTAGGGAGATGGACATTATGAATGCTTTATCCGAAAAAAAATTGACAATATTTAATGAAATAAATATTTTTTTCCAGTGGATATGAGATCGTATTTGCATGAGAGGAGGTTAATTACTATGACAAGAGTTGAATAGATGATTTAAAATTGTAAGTAAATTGGAATTTCGGGTCAATGAAATTCCACTTCTATTCTGTGTGCAGCAACACCCATAGGCCAAGGATTATTGGGAACGGCCGCATTCTGAACCAGATCATAGTTTGGTTTCATCAAAACGACTAATTTACGGCCAAGTCGAATGGAAAACTTGTTCTTGCCGATAAGCCGTCCCTTAAAATTAAAAATGCGTTTTAAAAATAAACATCAACATGAATTGAATACCTTCATCTCAGGTTCAATTCCTGCGAGAATAGTTGCAATGTCGAGTGGGTCTGTCGTGCGGAATTTCCACTCACCCGCACGTTCCTTGTTAGCGCGCATCTAATATTTGTAAATTTTAAAAATAAATCAAGGACGGCTGTGTAGGTATGTAAACAGTACCATGATGAGCTCCATAATGCTAGTTGTATCGAAAGTTAAAATAGTGCTTGATGTGAAGGAAGTGAAGTTCGCGATCGTTTCGAATAAACTGATTGGTACGCTAATGCCCTGAATTATTCTTTATTTCGGCCCGATATAACATCAATTAAACCTGGCCTCTCCAGCTCCAATCATCTATTTCCAGCGATGGAGTAGCGACCGCGTCTGTTAACCTCTTGAAAAGATCAAAAGGATCGAGTCTCTGCATTTCGTTGGCGTACACAAAGAGGCTCACGGGTCTCCGAGCAATGATCCAGTCGGTAAAACTAATTTAATAAAGTTATTATTTTTATTTCGAATTTGACCTTGCATAATGAATTAAACTCACGCCTTTGTGTTCAAATTTTGGCCAAGATTATTCACTTCTAAGGTCAGTTTCTCCGGATGCATAAAATCAAGTTCCAAGACGAGATCAATGTAGTCATCTAAGCAGTCTCTCTGAAACGGGTGTTCATATTTTCTTTAAGAGACGTGCTCGGTAAGACTCGACCATATTCGGCCCTGTCCGGACACGGCCCCCCGGAATGAGACCCGTTGGCTCATATTGGCATGTTAGGAGGACCTTGGCCCCACATTACACAAAACATCACTTATTTGTGTCTCCTGCCTTTACTGTAGGAGAAAAGTGAAAATATATGTGAAATGGTCGAAAAATCATAACTTTTGATCTTTAATATTTAGACTCATTTTCTCATTTGCGATACATTTGGGTCACTCAAAGGCTCCATAAAATAGGTTAAGAATGATTCTCGCATTATTTGAAATTGACTTTCTTGACCCACTTTTTTTATTTTCGAGCCAATTTCGTCATTTTCCGGACCGCTGCCAATAGCTTTTGGTAGTGTAATGTTGCCTGACGGTCCATGCATCATTACCGCACAGAGCAGGGCTCCCCGCGTCATTCCAAGTTTTCGACTTTTTACCTATTTTTTCCGGGTCATTGAAATTTCGCATTTCTACTGCGATATTTGACTTGGTTTATGCATCGCAGAAAGTCTTCACCACTCACGGAAAAGGCTATGATGAGAAACCGGCTCTTTGACTCGTTTCAAAAATCTTGATTTTCAACATTTCGAAAATTTCACATTTTAGACCCTCCATTTTGCCGTTTCAAAACCCGCTGCCAATCGATTCGACAAGAATTGAGTAGTCTGACATCAAGTGTTGCAAACTATGATACTAGTTGGTTGCTGAAGCCTTTCCATGTTGGATTTTTTTTGGCTCAAAACACGTCAACGATGTCGGAAGAAAATAGTAAAAACTTTGCAAATACCAATTTTTTTCATTTTTCAGCTTCTAGTGATGAATCTCTTATCATTCAATCACTATAGAGACGAAAGAGTATGTTAAAAGAACAATTAGAGTTATTCATAAATTTCGATATTTTTCATATTTTAGACCTTCAATTCGGCCGTTTCAAAGAACCGCTGCCAATTGATTCTACAAGAGTTGAGTAGTCTAACAACAAGTGTTACAAAATATGACACTAGTTGGTTGCAGAATTTTTTCCAAGCTGGAAATTTTTTGGCTCAAAACACGTCAACCATGTCGGGAGAAAGGAGTAAAAAGTTTGTAAACACCAATTATTTTCAAGATTTCAGCCTTTAGTGATGAATTGTTTATCACTCAATCACAATAGAGACTAAAAAGTATGATAATAGAACTATTAGAGTAGTTTATATTTTTTTTTATTGTTTTCTCCCGACATCGTGGGCGTGTTTTTGAGCTAAAATATCTCCTCCTTGGAAAGAATTCTGCAACCAACTAGTGTCATATTTTGTAACATTTGTTGTTAGACTACTCAACTCATGTAGAATCAATTGGCAGCGGTTCTTTGAAACGGCCGAATTGAGGTTCTAAAATATGAAAAATATCGAAATTTATGAATATCTCTAATTGTTCTTTTAACATACTCTTTCGTCTCTATAGTGATTGAATGATAAGAGATTCATCACTAGAAGCTGAAACAATGAAAAAAATTGGTATTTGCAAAGTTTTTACTATTTTCTTCCGACATCGTTGACGTGTTTTGAGCCAAAAAAATCCAACATGGAAAGGCTTCAGCAACCAACTAGTATCATAGTTTGCAACACTTGATGTCAGACTACTCAATTCTTGTCGAATCGATTGGCAGCGGGTTTTGAAACGGCAAAATGGAGGGTCTAAAATGTGAAATTTTCGAAATGTTGAAAATTAAGATTTTCGCCGGTTTCTCATCATAGCCTTTTTCGTGAGTGGTGAAGACTTTCTGCGATGCATAAACCAAGTCAAATATCGCAGTAGAAATGCGAAATTTCAATGACCCGGAAAAAATAGGTAAAAAGTCGAAAACTTGGAAAGACGCGGGGAGCCCTGCTCTGTGCGGTAATGATGCATGGACCGTCAGGCAACATTACACTACCAAAAGCTATTGGCAGCGGTCCGGAAAATGACGAAATTGGCTCGAAAATAGAAAAAAGTGGGTCAAGAAAGTCAATTTCAAATAATGCGAGAATCATTCTTAACCTATTTTATGGAGCCTTTGAGTGACCCAAATGTATCGCAAATGAGAAAATGAGTCTAAATATTAAAGATCAAAAGTTATGATTTTTCGACCATTTCACACATATTTTCACTTTTCTCCTACAGTAAAGGCAGGAGACACAAATAAGTGATGTTTTGTGTAATGTGGGGCCAAGGTCCTCCTAACATGCCAATATGAGCCAACGGGTCTCATTCCGGGGGGCCGTGTCCGGGGGGTGGTCGAGTCTTACCGAGCACGTCTCTTAAACGATCCTTACCGGTAATGATACTTTCACACTGTCGAAATGATATCTTCGAGAAGCTCGAGCCGCAATGTCCAATAAGAAATGAATCCAGCCAAAAGTATGCATTCCTGATGTTGATCTTCTCCTCATCTCCTGTGTTTTTTTTTATTTATAGTTTTATTTTTTATTTTTTAGAAATACAATAAATCTATTCCACTGACATCACACCGCCTGCACGATCCATGATCATAGCCGTAGAATCCTTTTTCTTCCACTCTCCTCACGAAGATAAAGCGATTTATTCCATCCACGGAAACAAAGTAGGAATGATGGTCGCATTGCTCAAATGAATACGAATTGTTAGGCGCATTCTAGGCCACGTGAGAAACAATGCTTCATATTTGAGGTTTTTAACAGGAAACGAACTCCAGAAATTGTGAGAGACGTCGCTTGTCCTTTTTTTGCCGTCGGTCTTGCAATCTTTGTTAGGGCATTGAATCGCCGATCAACCAGAGACATCTCGTCAAGGTCATCCCTGGAAGATATCGCGCTCTTTTTTGGTTCACATGTCGACCAAATAAGGATAGAATTCAACCCCCAGAATGATTTAAATGGCTTACGGATCCAGTCGTGAGAACACGTCCAAAACGCAGTCGTCGACCAAGTTGCGGAACTTATTCTGGAAAAGAAAACATGCGCGAAGATTTTCTGTAATTTATATTTCAGATCTGGCCATACCTCTCCAGTAATATTTCCAGTGTTCGTGTTCTCTTCTCGCTTCTCAGTTTCTTCCACTCGTCGTACCTTTTTGGGTGGAGCCATCTAGAATAAAATCAGTGAAGAATTACGTTTACTACATCAATAATACTTGTAAAAAAAGTATGTTCTAATTTACTTTTTTTAAAAGATTTTTTTTCAAATACGCGTCGCTCCCACACTCGGTACTGTAGCAATCACGCGTAAAAAGACGCTGTGATAGCGCTTTATATTCTTCACCAGAAGAGCGTCGTTCACCGCCTACGGCGGCGTTTTGGTCTATGACACGTTTTTCTCATGTTCCACCTATTACACAACATTTCGCAATCGTTGTGGAAGGGCGAATCTCTGGGACTCTCCCTCCTCTGCGTCTCTGCCCGAGAGAGTATCTCTGACGCTCTCGCCTGGGGGACATGATGACGCTTGCGCTTTATTAGTAGTAGATTGTTTCGTTGTTATTCTGTTTTATTTATTTCGCATTGCAGTAATGACCCGAGTAATCAAACTCGAGGATGTCTACCACATAGCATTTTTCACGTATCGATCCCCGTTCTCGAACTTCTACAAAACTTCTTTCGTGGTGAGTAGACTTTGAAAGACAACGAAGTGACAAGTAGTGCATGAGAGAGAATGAGAAATGAAGAGGGCGAGAAGTAATTTCCCTATAAAGTGACTAGTCCCTTCGTTGTGTTTCAAAACCTAGTTTATTCGTGTTATTGCAATCAATAAATCAATCGATAGTGACTGGACGAGTACGGTTTCCAGCGGAGTTACTCGTCGAGTGAGAAATTATATTTGTGAGTTTCATTTCGTGTTCTTATCGATAACCCCTTTTCTACAGCCATTCGAAGGCGATTTTCTATGGCAACTATGAAGCTGCGAGGCGTATTATGCAGATGGATCGACCTTCGAGGATCAAACTGATGGGTCAGGAAATTCTCACTGATGACAGGTCAGTAAAAGTTATGGTACTTCTGGAGTTCAGAGGAGGGCTTATCATTCGCCCATCTCTGACCACCAACCCTGCTTTAGAGAATCTCATTTCAAGAATGAGTGAAACTTAATTCCCCAGGGGAACTCCACAACGTTATGAATCGCAATTACTTAAAATTATTTTAGATGGGACGAGAAGTCCACTGAGGTTATGGAGAAATGTATTTATTACAAGTTCACGCAAAACCCGCGATTGCTGTTGTTGCTACTGTCCACTGCAGACGATGTGTTAGTGGAGGCGTCGCCTTCAGACGAGAAATGGGGGATCGGTGAGTTGGGTAAGGAGGAGCGCGCAAAAGACAGAGGGAGGCTGCCTTTTTATTTTGCGGGCTATGGCCATGCATCCTCTACAGTTGGTTTGATTCGTGAAAGAATTCCGCATTGTTCAGGTATTGCAATCGATGATCCCAACTTGGTCAAGAAGGAATTGTGGAGAGGCGAGAATCGATTGGGACGAGTAATCATGCGAGTTCGCGCTCGAATCAAGGAAGATCCTCGATTTATCGAGGCTAGTGTATCTCAAAAGGTTGTTGATTATGAATATTTCAGCAAGTTCGTGCTGCGCTCGAAGAAAGAGATCGCAGAGGAATTGAGGCCATAATCGGTGATTACCCCTCCCCCAAAATTCTTAACTCTAACTCGGCTACCGTATCACAAGTTGGCTCCTCTCCCATATCGACTACAGTATCCCCTCTCGATGGTCGCCTTAACTCGTCCAACCTGTTTGATTACATGCAGCCAAAGCAAGTTTCAATATATTTTCTAAGGTTTATGAATGACCTCAGGTTAACCAATCAACGAAGCCCTCTAACAGATAGGATGAATCGATTGAGCTCAGCTACTACGGAGGGACAGCCGCTCACCGTTGGAAGGGTATGCGCAATTAATAATGTGTTGTACTATTGATAATATTTAACCTTTCATTTTCAGCTTTTCTTTCTTCAAGTAAAAGCAAAGTTGTCGGGATCCTCTTTCCTGCAAGACCACTCAGCTTCTCTCGAAGAGTTGGAGAACAAACAATTTTGAAACTATGCCAGCCATGCCCAATTGAAATGAGGCTGTATCTCATTACTCAAATAAGCGTCAAATATGAAATTGCTATAAACTTTGTGTATACAACCACGCAGATCTGTTCAATCTAACACAGCGATAAACGTTCACAACTCGTTTATTTCACACCCATGCACTTGATATACTGAAAGGCCGCCGTTATCTTTGCCAGCCATCTCCTAGCAAAGGCGAATCCCGAATGGTATCCGACGACTTCAACGATGAAGATGAGAATGCCGACACCGTAGAAGGCGTAGATGATGGGCATCAGACCGTTGAGGTTCTCGAATCTGTGTTGTTGTTGTTGTTGTTGTTGTTGTGGTTGTTGTTATTATTATTGTTTACCTGAAAGGGGCATACTGGTCCTCCATCTTCTTCGGTCGCGTGTCGCCCCAGATGTTACCGACGTACGTCTTCGCGAAGCGCGGAATCCACATGTTGAACATCTGAGAGAAAAGAATGTAAGAGAACTGAGATTTCTGTTTATTTTTTTTTATATTTTGCACTGTCTAACCTGTATGGAATCATTACAGTTTTTTCAAAATTCTATTACGATCAGCATGAAACATATCCCAGTACAATTAAAATCTCTCACTTGCTCCTCCCTGAAATACCGCAGCAGCACCTGATTCGTGAACTCGACCATTTTATTCGTCGAGTAGTTCTTGCCGAAGACCATCCCGTAGTATCTGGAACCAAAATATTCGATGTTCCATCATCAAACCAATGCTTCTACGCAGATACAATGCAATATTTATCAGAGTTTCTAGGCGCTGATCATGATGGGGTGTCAGTGGGTCGATCTTCTGATATCGAGGGGTCAGGGTCTACGCTGATAACGCACCGGCTATCATCAAAGTTCTGCAATCCAGCGATGTATCCTGGTGTTGGGATTCTGAAAAGTCGATTTTCAAAGTATCAAATCCCGAAAAGTGTATCCCACGTGGCAAAGTGTAGGCGCGCGAACAAGGAATCGCACGCGTTTCGAATTTCCCAGTAAGGATGGCTTCTCAGTAAGACTAAGGGAAATGAAGAGACCGTTTCTCAGCTCACTTTTCACACCAACCACCAAACGGGAAAACATCTCTCAACTTCATGTGCAGAAGTTGCACATACACGCTTGAGAATCGAACAAGCCCGACCATTAAAACACTTCAACCAACGCTACGTTTGTGGTTTTTGAGTTGAGCGGTTGCTCGAAATGGAGAAACAGACCTCTTTATACCCCTCAACTCGATTCAAGCCCTATCATCTTCCCTTGTTAGTATCGACAAGAACCAGTCTTGCCGCAAGTGGGGAGTCGGCGTCCCACTATCCCACTGACCTCACAAGAGTGCACATTCCCTTGAGAAATGATTACCATTCCTCACTTAAATTATCTAGACCAACCACACTGTCATAAGGGTATCAGAATTGTTGTTTGAGTGGGAACTATTGACCTACCAACCTCACAAGTGTGCACATTCCATTGCTGCCATCTTTTCCAGCTGGATTCAAGCCCTATCATCTACCCTTGTATTTCCGCTAGTGATTATGGTCCATAATATATGGAGAGGCGGCTTCCCACTATCCCACTGACCTCACAAGAGTGCACATTCCCCTGAGAAATGATTACCATTCCTCTCTTAAATTATCTAGACCAACCACACTGTTATAAGGATATCAGAATTGTTGTTTGAGTGGGAACTATTGACCTACAAACCTCACAAGAGTGCACATTCCATTGCTGCCATCTTTTCCAGCTGGATTCAAGCCCTATCATCTTCCCTTGTTAGTATTGTCAAGGACAGGTCTTGCCGCAAGTGGGGAGCCGGCTTCCCAGTATCCCACTGACCTCACAAGAGTGCACATTCCCTTGACGGTTGCCACTGTCGCCAGGTCGAGAGTGAAGATGGCACTGACGAGCGACGGGTCGGTGCACAGCTTCTCGAATCTGGAAAAAAGATTTTCGAAATACTTTTTTGTATTTCGAAAATACTTTTTTGTATTTCGAAAAACTGGGTCACCTCTCGAAAATGGACTGAGCAATGGAGAAGGGGCGAGAGGCAGGACCCATGAAGTGGTCGAACTGAAGTTAATTCATGTATTTATCTATTTCGTCAGATTAATGAACAAGAAAAAACGCGAGAGTTCACGGATGTACGTCGACGTTAAAATAAACTAAAAGTTGTTTATTTTTAATTTTAATAAAATTGTAATTTATTACATCGTCCTTGTAGGTGATCAGGTACTTGGGTTCGATCACAAATTGTCGAGTGCCGGCCATCATGGAGGTCATGAGGCCATCGTAGGTACTGAAATCAGTACTTTCATTACTGAAAAAAGGGTCAGAATTCATGTGTTTCACATGCTAAACGTCTTCGAAATGGGTGTTTCGGAATCGATATTATCGCAATTTTGACCCCAAAAGTCAATAATCTCACGTCGCCTCGGGAGGCCTCGATAGTGAATTGCCGCTGTATCCGGCATTGTGAATAGCGAGGACGAGAACGATGGAGGGGAGGAGGAAAGTGTACTGGAAGGACCGGACGACGTCTGAAATGTCGTCGATTTCTTTATAAACAGGCAATATCATCTACATGTGCCCATGGTCTTCAGGGCCCCCACGAAACCTATGCAGAGTTTCGAGGAATCGACCATTACGCCGAATCTGTACCACAGGATTTGTTCGATTCTTACGCTTATAGTAATGAAGATATACAGGTCCTCATTTTGTGTCACTTTTTTAGCCTTTGATCCATGACTAATGAAGTACACCAAAAAAATAATTTAAAAACCAATTTTTCGTGTGATGTACATATCTAACAAACGCTAATTGTAAACGCTCAACGCTTTTTTTGGTAACCGTTGGACTTTGATAATTCATTCGTGTCAACATTGTGCGACGTTATGATCGGCATCAACTCTCTATTCTCGCACTAGCTACGTTGAATTCTTTATCTCAAAACAAACGAGATTGTCTCAGATTTCGCCCTTTATTTCTGAGAATCGCATCTGCAGTTAAGTCTATGTGCTCTTGATCTTTTCTTAGGAGTATGTTTCACATACAAAATATGTTAGGGAAATTGCCGCCTGACTAATCATCTTCTTATCCACAACCAATTAATAAATGCTCTTTGACACAATCGGTAATAGCTCCATTCCGAGCCTTCCATACAGGGAGGCTCAAAACGGCGTCTTCCATTCTCTTGTTGTTTGCGGAAAAATACGTTTCACAGCCATTGTCTGGGCTGGATTACATCATCAATAGCAATTCGTCAGATGCCAAAAAAGGAATAATATCAAACTCACAAGGTCTGCCCATCATACTATTCACCACGTGGCGCGCCGAATCGATCACACTTGTGAAGAAGAGAATTAGGACGAACAGCAGAAGGAGATCTGAATTATTCTAATTATCTTAATTGATTGATTAATTAATTAATTAATTAACCAGGGGTACAGCATACCCTGGGGATAGAGGATGTAGTTGGCTGGCTGGCCGGAGAGCGTTGTTCGGCGGGTTTCGTAGAGACTCACCTGTAAATCGGCAGTTTTAGTAGACAATTTTCGAAAAGATCAAAGATCAAAGACCACTCGCCGCCGATTCGAAGAAAGGCATCGTGTAGCGGTAGAGGAAGGGCATGCCTGGGCCCATGCTCGTGCCCTGAGATTTCCCAGTTCAGATATGTTTCAGCTCTAGTTAAAATATTGCTCTGAGCTGAGCTGTTCGATAGAGAAGGTGAGAGAGGTTCTACACAAAAACGTTCGAAATACGCGCCAAAATCTCTTTTTCCACCCACTCTCATCCGGTCGAGGAGTGTGAGAATGCGTGAAAGAAGTGACGACTAGGGCTGGCAGAATGGTAGCGGGGTGGCGGGCCCGCCAAGCTCAGTATAGCCAAGACTAATGAAGGCTTCCCGCATTTCCAATTCAAGTAAGCACCTCAAACGCAGTGAGCAAATCGCCCCTGAGAACGGCTCCCTGCAGCCCATCGAAGGTGAGGTTGGCCACGCTTTCCGCCGAGTCTGAAAACATTGTTGTTGTTGTTGTTGTTTTCGTCTATTTTCGAAAATACCCACCATAAGTCACAAATTTGGGTGTAAATGTAGCTCCGGTTTGCTTGGCGATTATTTGCCACACGAACAAGTAGATGCCCTCGAGGTTGTTTGTGAAGCGGTTTCTGAAAGAATTTGTATATTTTATCATGCATCTTCTGAGAGGATTGCAGGACCTTGAGGAACCAGGAGACAAAAGTTTGAACTTTGACTTTGGAATTAAAATATGTTTCACGCATCCTATAGGTGCGATACTGAATCAGCTTTCTAATGAGAGGAATCCTGTTAATTGAATAAGAGACGAATCGCGAGAGAATCGACCACTGCTGTGCGGTAGAACAAAAGTTGTTCCTACCAGCCCCCAAAGTGAACCCAAGGTACTTCGAATGATGCTCTTTGAAACGGCGCTTTTAGAATTTTGATATTGGGTCTAAATTTCGCAATACGAAAGATCAAAGATCAGGTATACAATAGGATTTCGCAAAATGCTCGTCACGGAAATGATCATAACTCGGTTCAAAATCAAGATATTGACTCGATCTAAGTTGCATTAGGTAGATATAAGATCGAACAACATTTCGCAACGCTGAAACTCATTTCTGGCTGATGCGCTGGTGCGGAGCTGTCGGGTGACCGTCAAGACGGTGCCACTATGTGGATACCGATTTGCCTGTTAAGCCACTATGTTTTTTTCAAAGAAACTTTTTATGTCTAAGAAATATCCAAAAATCAGCAAAATCGGAGATGGTAAAAAAAAATAGCCCGCACTTTTGTCCGCCGGTCCGAAAACGAGTTTCAGAAAAAGTAACGTTAAGCACTCCATTTCATCACATATGTGCTCAAAGTGATTGAATATTATCAGAAACATTCAAAAAATTCTATTGGAACACTTTACGGGTCCATTAAAGGAAGAAAAATCGATATTCTGACCCATGGTGACCAGCTTTTACAAAGTGCACTGAATAAGAGCCCATTCAACTTTCCAGTGGTTTTAAAAGTGCCTTGGGGGTAACTTTTTACGTAGAACTCGAAAAACGACCTTAGGAAGCGGTACCATGAAACCCGACCCAGACCACATGGCACCCACTCCGGAACCAGGGTGTATGTGGTACCTCCGGAATTTTATCTCAAACCTATACATGTGATAGTGAATTTTGTAGATCTCGACGAGATGAACATTTTCTGTGAAGAAAGTGAAGGTCTAACTCATCTTAGAAAAAAGTTGTAGTGGTCGGAAATTTTTTACATGAAATTTTTCAGACCGTTGTAAGATCAGATTTTCGAGGCTTACACTTGATTTTTGCATCAGAAATTATCAATCTGACTTAGAATACAAATTTCAGATAGTTTGAAGAGGATTGGACGAAAATAATTTTTTTGATTTTTTTCAAATTCAGATTTTTTTCGAAAAAATATTTTTTCTCTCAAAATGTCCCAAACGTTCCAAAAACTTTATTTATGACCAGTTAAGTAATTTCCACTCAAAAAATCAATGATTTGAATTGAAAAACCGGTCTTACAGCGGTCTGAAAAATTTCATGTAAAAAATTTCCGGCCACTACAACTTTTTTCTAAGAAGAGCTAGACCTTCACTTTCTTCACAGAAAATGTTCATCTCGTCGAGATCTACAAAATTCACTATCACATGTATAGGTTTGAGAAAAATTCCGGAGGTACCACATACGCCCTGGTTCCGGAGTGGGTGCCATGGGGCCTGGGTCGGGTTTCATGGTACCGCTTCCTAAGGTCGATTTTCGAGTTCTACGTAAAAAGTTACCTCCAGGGCACTTTTAAAAGCACTAGAAAGTTTAATGGGCTCTAATTCAGAGCACTTTGTAAAAGCTGGTCACCATGGGTCAGAATATCGATTTTTCATCCTTTAATGGACCCGTAAAGTGTTCCAATAGAATTTTTTGAATGTTTCTGATAATATTCAATCACTTTGAGCACATATGTGATGAAATGGAGTGCTTAACGTTACTTTTTCTGAAACTCATTTTCGAACCGGCGGACTAAAGTGCGGGCTATTTTTTTTACCATCTCCGATTTTGCTGATTTTTGGATATTTCTTAGGCATAAATAGGTTCTTTGAAAAAAACATAGTGGCTTAACAGGCAAATCGGTATCCACATAGTGGTACCGTCTTGACGGCCACCCGACCGCTCCGCACCAGCGCATCAGCCAGAAATGAGTTTCAGTGTTGCGAAATATTGTTCGATCTTTTATCTACCTAATGCAACTCAGATCGAGTCAATATCTTGATTTTGAACCGATATATGATCATTTCCGTGACGACCTTTTTGCGAAATCCTATTGTATACCTGATCGGGTTCACTTTGGTGGCTGGTAGGAACAACTTTTGTTCTACCGCACAGGGAGGTCGAAAATGGGTGATTCTCTCGCGATTCGTCTCATAAAGCAAAGAATCACTTCTAATTAGAGTTTTCTCTCTATCAATTATATTCTTTCGATGAATTACTCCAGAATCAACACAGAAAAATCCTCAAATCGCACCTGTAGCAGCTCGGGGCGTATTCGCCCGAGTTATGTTTCACCTATCTTTCAAGTGTGATACTGAATCGATTTTCTAATGTATTGCACACAATTTCGGAAAGACTAGAAAATAAAAAGCCCCCACAATTCGTAAAAAAAGCACCTGTAGCAGTACGGGAAGTACTCGCCCGAGTTGCCGATGAAGTAAGCGCCGTGGAACGCCGACGGGCTCATCAAGCATCAACGCCTGCAACAGGCGCTTATTTCTAGTGTGAAATTATGAAGAAATAGGAAACCTGAAAGCAAAGAACATATGGGCAACGGAAAAATTGCTTGGAATAGGAGCACTGCTTGAGAACGTCGGGCTGAGTTTCAGAAAAACTCTCACGCTGCACAAAGTCAGTGCACTCTAGTTCAGGTTCAGAAAGAAAATAGATTGTCCTTTTTTACCCTGCGCAAGACACTAATAGATTATTTTTCAGGGTCCAATGAATTCGAAACGTTAGGAAATGACGGAGAGGGATGGCACTTGAGACTTCTTTTAGGGTTCAACGGATCCAAGAAGGTGCCAGAAAGGAGAAAAGGTGGCAATGCACACAAAGGGCGTTACTGCCTGAGAAAGAGGGGCGTCTTCTCAGGTATTTCTTATTAATTATTGATGTAGACGAGCGCTCAGCAACCTTTCCCGAAGGGGTCTTGTGACGAATCATATTTCGAAGAATTAGCTGCACATTTCGGTCTCAATGCACATGAATTCACATCAGTTTCACAATTCATACATTTGCTGCAGCTTGAATAGACTTCGATTAGAAGCGGGAATAGATCCTATAAAATTAATAAATCCATGACGTTCTGTTGCGGAATAAGGAACTCATATCGAAATTCGATGTACCTTTCTTTGGCGAAGGGCTCTAGAGCCTATCTGATGGAGAAGTTTCTCAAAAAAAGAGATTTATGAAATGCATTTATCTTATAAGAAACAATAAAATCATTATTCCTTCCGAATTCACATCTGTTTCATTCTTGCTCTATCTGTGGAAGATCGAGAAGTCAGCAATGTAATCTTGACATGGTCTTTATCTAATCCAATACATCCAAGTTCGCTCAACATTCCATTGCGAAATAAGGAATTCCGATCGAAATCCCATGTATTTTCGGGGTCAAGATAACAACATGTTTACAGAGGTTGGGAGGAGTTGATTGTGGATAGTTGCCCAATCTCACATTCTCGAACCTTCTTTTCCATCTTTCTCGCCTCTTTTCCGTATTCCGTTTGACGACTTGATCGACAAGTGAGAAGTTTCAAACGTCTTACAAAGTCTGCGAAGTCTCCATTATGTCCGGAAAAGGTAAGTCTCGCCGCTTTACCTATTTTAGTAAGTGAAGTCCGAAGTCCGCTCAACTTCACCATTTCATCCCTTCCCCCTTTCTCCCCTTTTGTGATCCTTCCTCTAGCTTCGTTCCACCTTTGGCCACGCTGAGAAACAAAGAGCCGTCTCTCCTAATCCCACGCTATTTCCCCTCTCAGGCAGCCGAAATAGGATCGAACGAGCTCTGCGAACTCTCTGTCTCTCTCACTTTCCCGTACTCTCTCTCTTAGCTGACCGGCAAGAGAGCATTTCGAAATGAGAGAGACAGAGCATTCTCTAACCTGATAGAGACCAGGAGAAATGGAGAGAATGCAGAGTGAGGAACTGTGCCAAAGAAAGCCGCTGCCGCCATACCTGTTTCATCTCTCTCAAATCCCCATCCTAAAGATGTGTCCCCCTCCTCCTCTTTCCTCCCCTCCTTTCACCTACGGACAACGGCTAGAAGAGGAAGCCGAACTGGGCCAATGGCAGATCCCTTTGGCGCAGTAAATCTCCCAGACTTTCACTACTTTCGAATTTTTTTTGCCTACTTCCCGGGTCTGAGAAGCCTCGAAGTTGCAGTGTATTCAGATAGTGTACAACAAACAGTTTACGGAGCGATAAGTTGTCCGCAATCAAATTTGACAGCATGGTTGCACACTCACCCTTGTTGCACCAAACAAAGGGCCCCTAAGGGTAGGATTGTCGATCCAAACAGCAAAACAACCCACGGCAACCCACTCAATAATGTGAAAAGCCTGAGGCAACCAAACATTGGATGCTCAATCGCAAAGTGCAAGGCAATTTGCATCCAGCAAATAGGCGCGCGCCTGTTCTTTACGGCCCGCCACTTTGGAATGAGATTTCCGGATCTCAGTTGGCATAAATTCCGGCTCAGAAGACCAGGCTAGCGCTGCAATCTACATTCCTGAAGCCTCAAAATCAGAGGCAGCGCTGACATTTCCTAATGAACTATGATCTAGGATCAGAAGACCAAGCTAGCACTGCAATCGCATTCCTGGAAGCCACAGAAGAGACGCCGGTGACATTTCCTACTGAACTAAACGACGAAGCCTCTTACTACGCCCCCTCCTAATTGCAAATGCAGCCTAGTGGCTGGGGTGTGACCTTCCTCCCTTCCTCGATGGGTCAAAAAAACTGGCCCGGCATTGTCCTCGGCGCCCTTTTTTGCCGGCTCTCACTCAACAAGTTTGTGCGGCGCGCCGCATTACGCAACCGGAGAGCCGTTTTTGAACAATTCGATCAGCTTCATTCGTTTTCTAGCTAGCTAGAGCGAGCGAGAGAGCAGGCGAAAGTGAGAGAGCGCTCGCCGGGGCGCCCGCCTGCCCTGAGGGGCGGGCGCTCGGCCGTCTCTTAGCCCATCCTGGTCCATGCTTACGCTGCCTGTCTGCGCTCTCCTCGATTTGCCTGCTCTCTCGCCTCTCCCTCCCCTCGCCCGCCGACCACTACTTATAGGCTGCTGCAGGCCAAGAAAGGCATCAGTTCATTCGCCCCTCTTCCTCCCTTCTCCTCTCAGTCTACAGTAATCCTACAGTGACCTGTCCATTCCTTTTCGAATTTCGTCAGTCAAACGGTATTTTTCTGCCCCCCTCTCGTTTCCCTTTCGGAAAACTGAAATTGAGCAGTAGTTAGATATGGTCAACAAGTTAGGCGGTATTCCAGTAACTGTTCGTTCATGATCGGAAATTGTGGTGTTAGTCACACCAACTCTCCTCTTGTCCCAGTGCCCAATACCCGTACCGGAACCCACCAGAAGGTACCCATTTCGAATCAGGGCCCAGGAGTCCTCCCAGTGCGCTGCCTCACTCACCTTACTTCTCACACCAAAAAAACGGCCGATTTTGCCCCGATTTCGTCAGGTTCCCAGGCTCCGCTGAGCTGTGGAGTAGTGGTATTTCGCCCTTAACCACTAGCCACTACTCACTACTCCCCTCCCCCCTCCTAAACTGCCCTTTGTCTCTGGATGGGCGCCCTTTCCTACAGGATCCATCTGTCAACTGTCTCCTTGTCCCAGCACCCGACCCAAGGTACCATTTCGAATTAGCTGCCCCAGGGGTCCAAGTCTTCTTTCGGCCCAGATCTCCTTCTATCCTGTTCTTCCTGGTAAGGACGCGCGGCATAATGGCAAATTGCCCTCGAACGAATACCGGTTTTCCTCCTCCTCCTCTCCCTTTTTCCCATCCCCCTCTCCTACCTTTCCAATAGGATGGGGCTCTGCCATTGGGATGACACGCCCATCGCGTTTTGAGCGCATTCCTTAGTTTGCAGATTGTGGATGTGACCTACCAGGACTACCGTAGTCCTCAGAATCCTGCCCTTACAGCGCCCCTCCTGCAGCTACAGTATCCTTCAATCTACCGTACCCCATCCCTCCTACTGTACCCAATCCTACCGTACCTCCGGCAGCGATTCTCAGGCCCGGGCGGTTGCCATGTTCGCGATATGAAGCGTAATATTGCACTCGTCCCGGCCTGAGGATGAGCCGGTTACGGTAGATTACGGTATCTGAGTTACGGTAGTCTTCCGTTCAGGAGCCAACTCCCTTCAAAATCACATGTTCTCCATTTTTCCTCTCTTTCTTCGCTTGGTCGATGCGATAAACTGTTTGCCACACTGAGGGTTGTCTTGTGACCGAAGCGAAAGGGTTGAAGAAAGGACAGAAGAGAAAAAGGGGGATCTCTTCGTTTCGAAAACCGTCTCGCTCTGACTGACTTTCTTCAAAACGATGGACAGGGAAAATGTCAGAAAACCGGTAGGAATGTCCCACAAAGGCAGAGCGTTACGCAATGGAAGATCCCATAAAGGCAGGAGGAGGAGGCCTTTACAACTCGGAAGAGCTGGTTTTGAGCCGGGGATCCTCCTAAATCTCCTCATTTCGAATGCTCTCTCGGTCTGGCTAATGTCATCCTTTGTGGAGGGCAGATTGGATCTGTCCGCAAGAACCATTCGAAAGAGAAGGAGCAGAAAATGATCGAAGAGACCGAGAGATCGAGAGATGTTTCAAAGATGAGAAAGTGACTGATTAACCATGATCATTGATTGTTGTACAAGAGGGATGCTGGTGTGTTAATGATTTTGCAGATCGGACCATTTGATCAATAGTCTTCGGGCATCGACGCACCGAATCGCACAGATCAAAGACATGCTAATATGAAATTACTTCGTCCATCGCCTCATTCCATCGTCTTCTGATTGAAGCGAGCGGTCGCCGGGAGGTTGGTGATTATTTTTTCTCATTCTTTACGCTTTCTTTTGCGATTTGTTGATTCCAATAGTGAGAAAAATGCTCAAACACACGCCTGAGTATTGCTATCCTTGCGTCTGGCGTTCTTTCAAATTATCGCTTGCTCTCTTGCTTTCCCGAAGCACTGAAGGCGGGCTTTGTCCGTCTGTGGTGCGAGATTTGTGGGTGTAAGAGCAGTACATAAAGCTCTCTTCCCATTCCCTCGTTTTCTTTGAATTTTGCTGCTATCAGTTCGTATTCCCACACACTTTTTGATCGTGAGAGTTGCAGAGTTTGATCCCCGAAGAGAAGCCGAGATGTAGAGGGTCACTGATCTACCTTTTTTCCGGTCAACTTTTGTGGTCCGTCTGCTACGCTAGAGAATTTTCACTCCACCATATTTTTAGCCGATCTATTCCCACTAATTTGAAGGAGAGTAGCTCCCTCCCTTATCCCTCAGAAAAATTCGCGTTGTGAACTCGCTCTCTTCCTTTGCCACACTATCTCTTTATCTCTGACTACCGAGAGATCGCTCAAATCAGAGAGAGTCTCACTCTGACCACTGAACACGTGACACGTCTAGTGCAGAGAGCACCAAGAAACTCGCTGATTAGAGATCAAGCAAATCGCGGAGAGCGCAGACAAGCAGAGCGCAGAGAGAGCGGGAGAAGGGCAGAGAGATAAGGTCAATTTGATAGCGAGTCGAGTCGAGAGGGGAATAGCCTCTGTAGGTTGATCGAAGATCGGCCCATGTTGTGTATCGCGCGCTTTTCGAAACTAACAAACCCACTCCCCCGTCTAGCTACAACCTTGTGTTGCAGTTCGGCTAGAAACTAAGCGCTCTTTTGCCAGTTTGCCATTGATTTAGCGTGTGCCGCGTGGGTTTCAAGAACAGCGCTTTCTTTTGAGCACTTTCTTACTTTAGGCGTCGTTTTTGGTGTTTCAATTGAGTTTTTTGCTCATTTTTCAATAGTATTCACTCAATTCCAGTTTAAAAGCCATAATTCCAGAAGATGAACCGCCTCGACAAGTTCCGATCGCTGCTGCCCAAGTCCAATGTGGGTTTAAATATCTCTGGTAATGCTCTACTAATAGTAGACACACGTTTTCCACTATTAGGAGACATGTTAGTAAACTAATAGTGGAGGATTGTGTCTACTATTAGTGGGGAGGGGTCTCCTCACTGTGTCTACTATTAGTGGACCTATTTCGTGTTTGCACGTATTTCGCTGTTTCGTGGATTCAACTCATACTTTATCGAGCAAAGATCAAAGCAAACAATGTGATGGCAAAGTACAAAATAAGAGCGATCACAATTAGCGAGGGATGAAGGCACCTTGGTATGACTCCAGATAGGAAAAACATAGACTGATGGCTTGCAGTAGATGCAACAGAACTTATTGATTAGTGCGGATTCTGAAGGAAGAAGTCATTGGAAAAACAAAAGAAACAACTTACCTTGAAGGCAGATTGAGTGGGATTGAAAGTGAGACCGGATTGTACCTGAAAAAGCTCGTAACCTAACGATTTCTTACCTTGTTGTTGGTAGTAGATAGATATTCGAAATTATATTTCGTCAGTACTTTTTGCTCCCTGAAAAATTCGATAACGTCGACGTGCAAAGTTATTACTGACCGGACTAGGAGGCACCGCGAGTAAGAAAACCATAATTAAGCAACTTGCTCAAACGAAAATTCAATAAACACGAAACAGTTAAATTCCGTCGCACTGACCGTGCCATCTGCACTTTTGTTGCGCGAACTCTCTTTCACGAGCGCACTTGTAGTGAGTGTCTACTAATAGTGGGAGCACTGTGTCTACTAATAGTGGATCTCTGCCATGTGTCTACTATTCGTGATCGGATCAAAAACCCCTCTACATTGTGTCTACTATTAGTAGAGCATTACCAGAGATCTCAGTCGGCAGTAATCTTTGATCTCCCGTAGCTCTTCAGCTTGCGTGTTAAGTTGCCCTTTGGACTCGAGTGAACCCTAGCCAACCTAGCCTTACCTTCATCATTCATACTGATCTTTGATCTTTGACCTTTGATCTTTGATCTTTGATCTCTGATTCCAGATCGTCTTCTACCGCAAGCCGGTGACGGTCGTCCGCGGCGAGAAGCAGTTCCTCTTCGATGCAGAGGGCAAGAAGTGAGCGGTGGTCTTTGATCTTTGACCTTTGATCTCTACTCATGCTTTTCTCGAAAGTAATTTCCGAAGCCCTAGACATTCAGTTCGACATCTTTCATGTCTAGTAACAATATTGGCTTTTTTCAAATGTCAAATGTGTTCATTGTTAGATTATCAAGTGAGTTGATCTTTGATCTTCAACCTCTGATCTTTGATCTCTTCAGATACCTCGACATGTTCGCCGGCATCGTCACCGTCTCCGTCGGCCACTGCCATCCGTGAGTGATCTTTGATCTTTGGTCTTTGATCTCTGACCGTGTGCATTTTAGAGGACTTGCACTCGCAACTTGTTCCGATCGCGCTGAAAACTTTCTTCATGGGCTCCGTTTTTCTCGATTTTTTTCTTTTTTGCGACTCCTGCAGCCACAACCTTGCTGCAATCTCCCCTTTTCAGCTAGATGAACCCCTCTAGTCCTTGCAGCACCTGCAGCACCAAACCTTCCAATTTGCAGCAAGGTGAACTCGGCCCTCAAGGCGCAGCTGGACAAGCTCTGGCACACGACGTGCATCTACCACACCGAGCCAGTGCTCGAGTACGCTGCTGCACTCACGGCCAAGCTCCCCGAGCATCTCTCGGTGGGTTACGGTAGCTTTACGGTAGTCAGTATTAGGTGAATTACGGTAACGGATGAGTTACGGTAGGATTAGAGTACGGTAGCCAGTGGTTGAGAGATACGGTAGTCTCAATCAATTATCGATTTTCCATCATCTCAGGTGTGCTTCTTCACCAATTCCGGCTCGGAGGCGAACGACCTCGCGCTCGCACTCGCCAGGTATGCGGGGTATTGTAGGATCAGGGTACGGTAGGCTCGAAAGCCCACTGTGCGATTGCGGTCTTTTCAGTCAAATGGGCGGTACGTAGAAAATTGGCAATGCACCATTCTTTTCCTTGAACACTTGATGAAAGCTTTGAGTTTCAATTGAATTTCACAGTGCCATTGTACGATGGTCAATAATTTTCGTTCAGTAATTGTTCGAACTTTGAGTTTTACAAAAAAAAAACTTTCTAATGCGATATTGCTCTAGTTCTTGCTAGTTTCGATCGTGTATCTAATCTCTATCTGCAATGACTGCAAAGGCATGTTTCTTTACTGACATGGAAATTATCTCAACTCACATATCGCGATCTTCACGGAAATTGGTGGGTTTACTAAGTCGACTGAGCTGCTTTCATATCCGTTTTCAAAAACTGAATACTGCAACTGACTAGATTTTAGAATTACTTAAGATTTCCAGACTGAGCACGGGCCGATTCGACGTGCTCTCTATGCGCAACGGCTACCACGGCATGACCCAGTCCGTGATGGGATGCACCAATCTCGGTGAGCGTACTACGGTAGTCGGGTTACGGTAGCTGGTTGGCTGGGTTACGGTATCCGAGTATACAGTACATTCCCTGAATCGATAAATGCCTACAGTACCCCAACTACATGATTCAGGCACGTGGAAGCAGCCGATGCCCGCAGGAATGGGCGTGCTCAAGGCGATGAACGCCGACCCCTACGCCGGACCATGGGGAGGCAAGAGGTACTGTAGGATGGTACCGCACCAGATATCGATTACGGTAGATTACGGTATCCCCGATTATCGATCAATCCTCCAGATGCCGCGACTCCCCTGTGGACTCGATCTCGCGCGACTGCGCCTGCAAGCCGGGCCAGTGCGAGGCCGGAGATAAGTACGTGATGTTCTAAATTCCGGCTCCGGGAATGGCGTTCCGGCTCTGGAATCTACGGCTCCTATTCAGGTACCTGACGCAATTCAACGAGACGCTCCGATTCGATTTCCCGGCCGCTTCGGGACCCGCCGGTTACATTGTCGAATCGATCCAGGGAGTGGGCGGAACGACGCAGTTCCCCAAGAAGTACGGTAACTGCCGATTATTGATTGGCTACCGTAATCTACCGTATTCCAGTTTCCTCCCGGGAGCCTTCGACGCCGTGCACGCCAAGGGTGGTGTGTGCATCGCCGATGAGGTACGGTAGGGTACTGTAGCGATTATCGATTGACAAGGATACGGTATCGATTTATCGATCGAAATTTCAGGTGCAGACTGGCTTCGGGAGACTGGGCAGCGACTTCTGGGGATTCCAGGGCTAGTGGCTTTTTATTATTGATTTATTGATAGAATGGGCTGTAAAATTGTCAACCGACAACACATCTCGTACTCAAAAAGATCGTGAAACATATCAAAAGTTGGCCATTCACATCTTTATTTCACTTTTTTGGCCAACGCCTGAGCATGGTATTAGAGAGATTGGGATGATCTTCATTTCTTCAGCTGTAGAGCTTGTTCGAATTTCTCCTTGAATTCCACAGCTTTCTCCGACAACTGACTATTTTTATCACTGGAAAGCGGGCAATTACTACTGGTTTATCCTCAATCCATCACACCTTTGATCAGTTGCCGGCGCTTCCGATTTCAGGGCAGATTTGTTGTACTTCTGACTCTTCAACTCGTGTTGAAACTTTTCTTCCGGAGTCATGAGAGCAAATTTGACCCAGCGAGATTTGTTGCGCGTTTTATTCACTGCGGCAAGCAATTCTTCATACAACTCCTTGTACTTCTTTCCTTCTTCAATGAGGCGGCGAGTCTTTTCACTGAAAACATGTAATTATTCGTATTTGTGAGCGAAAAATGAATGAAAGTACCGATGCATCCGAGCCGCCTTAATGTGCTTAATCCTTTTCTGCATCCATTTCTCCTTTTCTTGGGGATTAGTCGGGTTTCGAGGCGTTCCTCTTGCCATTTTTGCTTCTGAAACACAGGCATCGTTAACATTCTTCAACCAAAAAGCGAACGTAAAATAAGAGAGGCAATATCACGCTCGTCACGAGAGAAGCGAGCTGATGATGGGAATGGGGGCAAAATCGTGAAACTTGTTTTCATCAGTTTTGGTCACCTCTAGGCATGTCCTAGCAGCCCTCCAAGTTTCATTCCGCAGAGATCATGTTGGAGCTCCCGGCACCGGGTCGGTTACCTGGAGCCCCAACTTTGAGCGCGCATAGCTCGGTTCTGGTGCATTTTTGAGCAAAAATGCTCTAGGAGTAACCCCGGCTACTTTTTTGAGCACTATCGAACTACATCGGTTAGAAGTCATGAAAGTGCTTTTGAACTGTGCTACACTCAAAGAAGTATAACTCAAAAATTTAGGAAAAGAGGGTGCTCTTCTTTCAACATGTTATGCATCGCGCTGTGCTCTTTCGAATGAATACCTTACGCTCAATATAACTTTACCTTT
>LS540716.1:1241303-1269579 GCA_900490775.1 Pristionchus maxplancki
GGAGAAAAGCGGCCTCAAACTTGACAGGCTGCACCCGACCGAAGCTGCAGCTCGGCCGAGAATGATCCCTGACACTATTCCGTTCACAGGGAGGCTTGATGGGTCTGGGAGGGTCCAAAACCGTTGAAAAACCGATACCGGAAAATGACTCGCTGACAAGATTCAGCCACTTCAAGTCGATTCTTAGGTGAGAGCAGTGTTATCTCCATCTCAGGAAGAGTGGGCTCTATTATCACCTGCTTGATCTTATGATAATTAGGGAATATTCCAACTCAATTTCCCAGACTTCACGGTACTCGTGGAGTTCCCCTTGAGAATGGATCAGTTTTATTCATTATTGCAATGATATTCACAAACGCGGGTTTGTGGTAGAGAACGGAGGATAGACACTCTTCTGGGAACTCCACAAGTACCATACTTGCTTATCTGATCCGATAAAACGCCATCTATCCCAGCCAGAAGTACATCATTAATCTTCTCAGGTAATCCCCCATGACATACCGCCCCTCTCCCCCAGAAGGAACACCCCCCATTCACACTCCTTCCCCTCTTCTCACTCTTCATCCCCACCTCCCGCTGCGATGCACTGTGCACTGGGGATGACGCCATCTCGACTTGCAGAAAGAAAGAGAACGATCCCGGGCTTATCCGTATTGATCTACCCAGAAACAAGCTAGAGAATGGACTAAAGGACCATAAATCAATCTTACAACACAGACTCGCCTGTTAGAACAGTTCTAATCTGCCCTCTGGTCAAGAATAATAGATACCCCGCTGTGACCATTGACGCGTTCATATACTGAACAAGCAAATGATGGCAACTCAATTGAAAGAAGAATCAATGAAAACCGGCGAAAATAGCCAAAATTATGATAAAATCAGTGAATGAGCCGTTTGAGCACATCAAAGGGGCAACCCAGATCGTAAATTCAAGCACACGGGAATCGTATTTATCTATCTCGCAATCGGCTTTCTTCTATCACTTCCCATCCCCAACCCCCAGTGAAAAGTGTCCTTGAGATTAATGGCTATCTAGGCCTCTCTCTGACCAAGATCGGAAACCGAGATAACAACTAATTGTGAGAAAGATTCATGGGAATCTGTTGGATCTGCGAGTTAGTTTGCGACAGTAGCCACTTCAGGTACCGTATTTCACACCTTTTATTTATACAACCTCGTTCGATTGAGAACAGTACTGCACACACATACAAATACAGTTGATAGCTTAGACATCGATCAATAAATTATCGGGTGGTGTTTCATTTTCTCTCTTATTCAGTAGTGAAAAGGACGGAATCTGACAATGATTTGCGAAATTCAGACGGTGAAATCTAGTAAAATCAGGGTTTGCGCGAAAAAAGTGGGTGCACGAAAGTGGGGGGAACCGGAGTGAGAGCCGCGACCGGGGAATGGGGGCGGACCGAGGGAGATCTCTCTAGTTGTGCGTCAGATATCTCGGAGTAGCAGAGAATTTGGCGTAGCCCTTGATGACCTGCAGAGTTATTAGATTAATTATGGAGCTATATTTTTAACCCAGAGTATAAATAAAAAAAATCTAGTAGTGGTAAGGAATGCTTTGCATACAGTTATCACCTACTCCAGGCTTTTCAAAAGGATCTACCACTCACGAAACACAACTTCACATTTTGATATTGTCACAAAAGCCTGATTCTAAATGTAATCGTTTAAAATTTTACTTAAAATTATTCAGACCAAATAAATAGCACGAAGAGTGTCCAATGATTGCCCGATGATTTAGTAGTGGTGATGGGATGTATGAATGAACTATCATATTCTCTAGGCTAAAAGGATCTACCACTCGTGAAACACAATTTTAATATTCTCAATTTACCAAAAATATCAAAAACCAAAGCTGCTAGTTAACAGGTTTTAGTCCGATCCTGCAAATCCCCCGATCTGGAGGCGTCAAATAGCCCTCCCTCCTGCTCACCTTATTGACGGCTTCGAGGAAGTCCTTCTCCGTGGCGACCTTTCGTCTGGCGCGGATCGCGAACATGCCCGCCTCAGTGCACACCGAACGGATCTCGGCACCTACAAATAACATTAAATTAATGTATTGAATAAATTACCCTCAATATTTAAACAAATGCTACAAAAAATGAAGCAGGATTATTTATTCGAAAATGCAAGATGAGAAAATCAGGTGAGAAAACTCTCATGGTTGGTTCGCGCTGCATTGAATCTATAAGGTACGCACTACGCTGAACCGCCAGTGCTCGTTCAGAGTGTAACGGAAAAAAAATTAATACTGCCTAAACCGAAATCATCATAGCCACCATGATTTCAAGATACTAGATCATCAGTTGACACGGAAATCACCATGCCCTTCCAAGCACAACCCGCAAATAGAATTCATAAATATCTTAATACTATTGTAACCTTCTTCTCAATGAATCAATGCGATCCAGACAACGTCCTAACCATCCCAATCAATCGTCTACCGTAACCCCACTACCGTACCAGTCGAGTTGGGGCAGAGTCGTGCGAGCAGATCGTAACGGATGTCTCTCTCCACGCTCATCTGCTTCGCGTGGATCTTGAGGATGTGCGAGCTACAAGGAGCAAAAAAATTAGATTACTGAAATGGTAAAAAATGTTTTTCCATGAGAACGTTGTTGGAATCGAATCAACGAAGAAAATAATAGCACATGAATGATCCACTTGAAACCAATTTCATACTGGTTCTCCGAAAGCCTAGCCTACTGTGTTTTTTCAAAGCATTTTAAATCGTGACCACGGTTTTAAACAACTATTTTAAAAAATGAATAGCTGCTAGAATAAGGGTGCTACTCGAAACACCAAATCACCAACTCGGATCACGATATTCAAACGCACCGTCCGGCGAGGTCGGGCAGCGCGAACTCGACCTTCCTGTCCAGTCGGCCGGGACGCACGAGGGCCGGGTCGAGCGTGTCGGGACGATTCGTCGCCATCAGCACCTGCGATGGGTAATGATAAGTAAATGCGGAAAAGCAATAAAATAAATTTTATACGAAGAGGCATCGCCAAATCCATCAATTCGAAGCGTCACTGTCTGACTATGTAAACTAGTTGAACCCCAACTTCACCTAGTAGCAATGCTATCAACAACATTTATCTAACCCTTCAGTTCGTCGGGGATATTTAGGGATGCAGTTTCAATGGCTAAGCTTGGGTTGCCACTCAACCATCCAATGATACCAGCATACTATGTCAGCAAGGTGGTAGAAAATAGTCCCCCTCCCGCACCTTGATGTTTCCTCTGGGGTCGAATCCGTCGAGCTGGTTGATCAGCTCGAGCATCGTGCGCTGCACCTCGTTGTCGCCGCCCATGCCGTCGTCGAATCTGGAGGTTAATTATTTAAAATTTAATTTATAAAAAAATAATTATAAATTATTCATAGTACGAAGCCTTATTTTGATGATGTTGTAGGCCAATCAATATCGATCGATAATCCCTCATCTACCGCACTCTCTCACCTGGCTCCTCCGACGGCGTCAATCTCGTCGAAGAAGATGAGGCACGCCTTCTTCGTGCGCGCCATCTCGAACAGCTCGCGGACCTGCGATTAATTTATTTACAAAAATCAACAAGTAAAAAATAATACGAGCAGTTTGTCTGCTTCAAAAAATTATAATATGAGGCAGCGTACCATTCTGGCTCCCTCTCCGACGTACTTCTGCACCAGCTCGGAGCCGATGACTCGAATGAAGCACGCATCGGTTCTGCAATATCAGTGTTTCACAAATGCTGTAAGTACTCAAGGAACAAAACTCATCGTTCAATAGAATGATCGCTACACGAAACAAAAAAAATTGCCCATACGTCTTCAATTATCGAATACCTGTACCTGTTAGCCACAGCTCGCGCGCACAGCGTCTTTCCCGTGCCGGGCGGGCCGTACAGCAGCACTCCCTTGGGCGGCTCGATTCCCAGGTTGACGAATCGCTCGGGCTGTAATATCGATCAATACCGTAAATCCAATCATCTCTTCATTTCATCAATTATACAGCACCAAAGATCCGGAATAGGGATACGGTAACCCTTCCGAATCGCAAACTAACTCACGTGGAGAAGGGGCGTCTCGACGACCTCGCGCAGCTTCTCGATCTGCTCGGCGCAGCCTCCGACGTCGGCGTAGGTGACGTCCGGCTTCTCCTCGACCTGGAATGCACCATTGAGAAGGATGTCGAACAAATAGGTTAATCATCGTTATGATTTTCCACAGAATGTGACCAGTATCAAGAAACATTCGTAATCGGTTGACTATATGCGCAACATGAAACAGCAAATCACCAATTCGAAATAAAGAATATAAAAAATATTATTTTCTGTATTTCTTATCGACCGTTTTACGTAAAAATAGTGGAACGCGCTTCCAGAAACAATCATAATGAGTAAAAAATTACCCAATTAGCGCTTAATTAAATAATTATATTACGTTACCTGCATCATGGTGACGCTGGGGTCGATCTTGGCGGGCAGAGGAAGGTGGATCTGGTACTTGTTGCGGTCCACGCCGACGCGCATGCCCTCCTGAAATATTTAATTGATGTAAATTTAAAAGTAATTAACTGACATCTCTAACCTTAAAAGCGAGCGATAAAGAGGCATGCCAACAACAGCAAAAAATAAAAAATAATATAATCACACCTCGATATCGGTGGGCGCGACGGTCTCGGCGAGGTCGACGACGAATTTGGCGAACTGCTTCACGTTGATCATGTACCTGAACAAATAACAGTAATGATTGAACCGAAGCGATAAACTTGCCGTAATGAGACTTGGACCGTCTAATACAAGTATAAATCGATGAATTGAAACTAAACAAGCTCACCTCGGGTCCATTCCCTCGGCAGTGATGATCTTTGTGCAGCGAGCGACCTAAATAGTTAATTATTTAAAAATAACAATCGAGCAAATAGATAGACCAGCAACAGGATAGTAAAAATATTACCCATCACGTAATGATAAAAGATTAGGGTAAACTGAGAAATAATCAGTACCTGAAGAGGCTGCTCCTGCTGCATTGCCTGCTTGTCAGCGGCGATATCCCAGAGAGCGGGCGGCGCCAGTCCCGTGTCGGATTCCTTCACGCCGGAGAGCTCGTTGACCTGATCGATTATATAGTTGTTGAAGAGTATCTTTAAGTAGTATGGGACCTCGGTGACTTTCAACTTTTGATTAGTGAACAGTTTTTTAGTAACTACGTTGTACACGCCATTAGAATTTGAGAGATTCCGAATGAATTCATGGGTAAATGAGATCTGTAACTGATATAACAGTCAATGTTAGTTGAATGATGGTATAGTAAAGATAAAACCACACCTTCTTGACGCATTCCTCGATGTCCGTCTCGATTTGCTTCAGCTGCTCTGCATACGGTCCCTGTCCGTAACGCTTGAGAACGGCGATGTCGTTCTCGTCGAGTGCTGAACCCATACTAGTTGAACTAAGTAAAAGGCACGATAATTAGAAGCAAAGTAAAGGTGAAATATACAAACAAGGGTGGTAAGAAATGGATAGAGTGAAAGCTCAACGAACCTTGGAAGGGTTTGTCCTCCTCCTTCTCGGCGGTCTTCTTGGTCTTGCGCTGGTCGTCTCCGAGGTAGTCAGGCATTGCGCTGAGAACTCAAAATCACGAAAATATCACCGGAAACACACAATAAACCGAAAATTACCACTGTCAAAGAAATCGCTCGTTTGAAAAATGATGACTGAATTTCCGTAGTTTTGGCGCGATTCTCAGGGAAAGCGCGGCAAGAGGTCGTCCGTCGTGCTGACTACCGTATGCTGAATTGAGAACTGACTTTTTAATCTTTTAATTTTTATTTATTTTCTCTGTTGCAATATTATTATTTAATATTCTGCGGAGTCGGGTGACATGTTAACACCAAAAGTTAATGTCTTTTATTCATTCGATGTGTGTTACGGGGTCATTTGTCGTTCTACGCCTCGTCATCAGTTGTCACCAAGAGATCGTAATCGTCGTCGTCTTCATCTCCCTCTTCATCCTCTTCTTCCTCCTCTTCTTCCTCATCTTCTTCTTCCTCCTCTCCGTCCACGACGTGTTCAGTGTTCTGGCGAATCACTTCGCCTCTCAGAAGAGCCGACAGCGCGTTGAGCTCGGCATCATTTCTGAAAAAAAAATCGTCAACGGTTCGCTACAGTACTTGTTCACACGTATGTCCTGACTGTCTTACAAGACTACTGTATGCCTTCTTTATTTCACGTACTCTCCCTTCGGTCACAGAGACGAGATAGTACGCGAAATGAGGAGGGTCTTCAAGCCTGATTATGCTTACTTGATGGCGTGCTTGACATCGTCGAGGACGATGCACTTCTTCTTTCTGCTCAGCGTGTGGTCGCCTGCCGATTCGACGACCTCTTCGGTGAAATACTCAAGGGCGCCCGCGATGTACTCGGGTGCACCCCTCTCCACGTTCCTACTGTAGTTCTGAACGGGGTTACTGTAGTCCACTCGGTCACATAGGTAAATTAGTGCAGTGCTCGACAAGATTACTGTACTACAGTACGACAGTATATTGTAATGTATTGCACACAGTATCACGGAGAATAACGTTGACTTCAGCAGGATTACTAAGCTACAGTAGGACAATGCAGAGCATACATACAGTATCATTAGGGTACTACGGTACTCGTTACTGTATCACGAATGCGGCTTACCTTTCTCAAGATGTAGTGGATGCGACTGACGGGGAACTTGACGCCGGCCCGATCCGATCGAGAGCCGCCCGGCTTCTCCGAAACCGGCAAATCGGACATGCTTACGGCCTTCGCTCCCTCGGCCGAAGCATGTCCAGCCAGAGCCTCTGTAGTGATTCGTGTCAGGGTCTGGTCGCCATGATCGATGGTGTAGCATCGGGATTGAAGAGAAAGAGGGGCGGACTGGAAGCTACCTTTTCGAAACATTCAAACTCAAAAAATATAATGTTGACGAGAAATATCATGAGTTGGAATGAGAAAGCCGTACGGGGAACGACACGATGGATGGCCTTCTCGATCTTGCTCGTCGCTATCTCGACGTTGAGGGCGAATCGGAAGGCCTTGCCGACGATGCGCTCGAAGACCTCGACGATCATCCAGTTCACCAACGTCATCGACTTCGGAGACAGGCCGAGTGTGGGGTGGATCTGAAGAAGCCAACGTCGATGAACCAGACTCTTCTTCAGAATAACGTTCGCCCGAAAAGGGCGGAGCCTAGGGCCGGCGCGCTCTTAGCTTGTTCATTACCATTTGGTAGTTACATGCATGAAACACAAAGCATACCATTTTGAGGACCCGATCAATGTAGGGGGAGAAGTTGATTCTCTCCTGGCTCTTCGCGCCATTCTTCAGACGACCACTTGCCATTACGAAACTCGAACGAAATGAAAATATTTCCCCTATTTCTTCTTTAATATGGCAGTTAATTCAATTTGGAATGTTTTGCAAATTCTTTTTCGAAAATGTTCAGGCTGGATCGATACAGTATAACACCAAGATAAATGTTAATATCCTTTTATCAGGGGTGAGTAAACACGACCGAGTAAATCTTCTCAGGTCGCTGTCGCCTCCCTCACAGCCGTCTCCTCGGGAGGGATGACACCACGCAGGAGGCACCACAGTCCATTGAGATCCCCGTCCTCTTCGATTGTCTTCTTGACCTGGTGCGAGATCACGTGAGACATCTTCATTTCTTTGGCCGCGTTGCCGGGCACCTGAAAGGGCGATAATTGGAATAATATAAAAATTCTTATTCCAGACTTTCCTGTGCGCTATTTACCGTTGAAAGTGCCTCAACTCTAACAAGAACGCAGTTCAGCACGCACGTTGACACAGTTTATGAATTCAAAAACGAGAAACACAACTTTTTTTACATGGGGCGATGAAAACACTAGCCATGTTGTTTATACCTCTGTAAGCTCTGCAGCGAGCAGCTCCAATACGGCAGCCAGATACTCGGGCGCCCTCAATTCGACGTTCCGAGTGTAGTGCTGCATGGAAATACTGGAGTAGCTATTTTACTGCACTATCTATGTACTCTGCTATGTGCTATTGTGTCATCAATCAAATTGTATACACATATTCTCCTAGCATTGCAGTTTCCACTACGATAGCATGTTACTATGTATCTACTACAGTACCAATGGTGATGGGACGTTTTGGAACGTCCGTTTAGGAACCCTACCACCATCTGTGATTAGGATCACTTAGTGGTCATGGAACATCAATAATTAGAAACCCTAAAACAGGGTTCCTAAACGGACGTTCCAAATCGTCCCATCACCGTACCAATTAGTTGTCCGGATCTCGCTCACGTTTCGAAGGAAGGAATCGATTCTTGCGACGTCGAACTGCAGGCCGGCTCGAGTCGATCGAGAGGACCCCTTGGCGCCCGGCTTGACCGGATCCGGCTTTTCGGATCTGGAAACGGCCATCGTTCCCTCCTCAACCGCGAGATCAGCCAGCTCTCCTGCAATGAGAGAAGAAGTTCGAATACGAAGGGACTAGGAGCTCTTTGATCAGCCACGTGCAATGCCAGACTGAAGTGAGGGGAAAATAAGCGCCGTACTGGACATGATTTGACGAATCGCCTTCTCGAGGTGGCTCGTCGTGAGCTTGTCGCGGTCGCCGAGTCGGAAGGCCTCAACGACGAGCTTCTTGAAGACGTCGTCGACGAAGGTGTTGACCATCATCATCGCACCCGGGGTAAGATCGAGGGTGGGATGGGCCTGAAAAGCAGCAGAATCAGTACTGTTATCTCGGCAACTTCAGCATGAATCTATCTGGATACAATTCCTAACCAAAAGTACATGAAACATACCTGTTTGAGGACGCGGTCGATGTAGGGGGAGAAGTTGATTCTCTCTCGGCTCCTCGTGCCTTTCTTCAGGCGACCACTCGCCATCGCGAAACTCGAACGAAATGAAAATATTTCCCTAATTTATTCTTTAATATGGCTGTTAATTCAATTTGGAATGTTTTTGCAAGTGCTCCAAATTGGAACGATACAATAAGATAACGATAAGAAATGTTAATATTCGTTTATTCGGGGTGAGTAAGTATTGCAGAGCAAAGTTCGAAATATCTCTGGTGAGTGGACCGACTACTCGCATTTCGAGCTCTAGTGAGTAAATACTACAGAGGGAATCTTCTTAGGCCGTAGTCGCCTCCACCACTGCAGGTTCAGTCTTCTTGGGAGGTAGGACGCCTCTCAGAAGGCACCACAGCACATTGAGCTCTTCATCCGATTCGACGGCTTTCTTGATGTGGTGGGGCAAGATGCGAGTACTCGAGCAGGCTTTGGTGGTATTGCCGGAGATCTAAAAAATAGATCATTAGCGTGATCTTCTAGTCATTTCCCATCTCCCTCCACCCTTCTCATCGGTCTACTCATTTTCCATTCTAGTCCTCCGCGGAACCGTCTGGGTCGGAAATCCAAGAAGTTTCCACGGTATACCCTCAGCAACTCGGCCGCGATGTATTCGAGTGTCGCAGCGATAGCCTCTCCCGCAGTATTATCCACGTTCCGAGTGTAGTACTGAATGGGAGAACTTTACTTCTACTATCTACTACATTTTTGTAGATAATAGAAGTAAAGTGTAGCTCACTTTGCGAAGGAAGGAGTCGATTCTTGCGACGTCGAATTGCAGGCCAGCCCGATCCGATCGAGAGTGTTTCTCTCGTCCTGGTTTGGCTGGATCCGGAACCGGCGATTCGGACTTGATTACGGCCTTTGTTCCCTCACTCACTGCGTGCGGCCCCAGCTTCCCTGCAATGAGAAAAGTTACGTTAATTGTCATAATAATAATTATTATTGTTATTATTATTATTAAAGATGTTGTCGCACCTGGCATGATGAGGGGGATGGTCTTCTGGATCTCGCACGACGTCAGCGTGTCGCGGCCGCCGAGTCGGAAGGCCTCTGCGACGATTCTCTCGAAGACGTCATCGACGATGGAATTGATCATCGCCATCCCCTTGCGAGAAATCGTGAAGTCGGGGTGGACCTAGAATAGGGAAAAAATTGGCATCCCTGATGTGCATCTCTCATGAATAAGGTAATGGTCCTTATGAAAACGGTCTAAATTGAATTAGCAGACAAATTAGAGGAAAAAATCGGGAAATATTCTCATTTCGTTCGAGGGTCGTGATGGCGAGAGACGTCATCTCACCAATGATTTATTTTGATTGAAAAACTAATCAATGCATTACATGAATCAGACCTGGTTGAGGAGCAGCTTGAGGTAGGGGGAGAAGTTGATTCTCTCTCGGCTCTTCGCGCCTTTCTTCAGACGACCACTCGCCATTTCGAAATTCGAACGAAATGAGCACATTTCTCCAATTTCTTCTTCAAAATGGCTGTTAATTCAATTTAGAACGTTTTTTCAAGTGCTTTTCGGAGAAAGGAAAAATGATGAACACAGTACTCCAGTTGGGAATGATACAGCACGTAACGATAAGAAATGTTAATATTCTTTTATTCGGGGTGAGTAAATGCTGCAGCGTAAAGTTTGAAATATCTCTGGTGAGTAGGGGCGAGATAGTGGGCAAAATGAAGTGACGGCTACTCGTATTTCGAGCTCTAGTGAGTAAATACTACAGAGGGAATCTTCTTAGGCCGTAGTCGCCGCCTCCACTGCAGGTTCAGTCTTCTTCGGAGGGAGGACTCCTCTCAGAAGGCACCACAGCACATTGAGCTCCTCATCCGATTCGACGGCTTTCTTGATGTGGTGGGGCAAGATGCGAGTACTCATGCAGGTTTTGGTTGTATTGCCGGAAAGCTAAAAAAATAGATCATTAGCGTGATCTTCTAGTCATTTCATATCTCCCCCTCCCTTCTCATTAGAGTTGTTTAAACGGATTTCGTACCGGTTTGCCGAGTCGAATTTCCCAATCATTCTCAACATAACGGTTATCCGTTATGGGTCGAAGCATTACGGATATCCGTAATGGAACGAAATATTATAGTTTTCCTGAAACTCATCCTATTTCCCCCTTTCTTGGGTGACCGCTCTCCCTCATTCCATTACGGCAGAATGGTCAAAATGGATCGCCGTCTCAAAACGGATCGCCGTTTTGAAAATGAGAGGGCACGGCCGCATAACGGATTTTCCGATATGAAGAATGAGAGGGACGATTCGCCGTTTTCCGTTTAGACATCACTACTTCTCATCGGTCTACTCATTTTCCATTCTAGTCCTCAGCGGAAGGTCTAGGTCGGAAATCCAAGAAATTTCCACGGTATACCTCAAGGAACTCGGCCGCAATGTATTCGAGTGTCGCAGCGAGAGCCTCTCCTGCAGTATTATCCACGTTCCGAGTGTAGTGCTGAATGGGAGAACTTTACTTCTACTATCTACCACATTTTTGTAGATAGTTGAAGTAAAGTGTAGCTCACCTTGCGAAGGAAGGAGTCGATTCTTGCGACGTCGAATTGCAGGCCAGCCCGATCCGATCGAGAGTGTTTCTCTCGTCCTGATTTGCCTGGATCCGGAACCGGCGATTCGGACTTGATTACGGCCTTTGTTCCCTCACTCACTGCGTGCGGCCCCAGCTTTCCTGCAATGAGAAAAGTTAAAAGTTGTTATTATAGATAATTATAACTATAGTTATTGTTGATATTAAAGAAGGAGGGATGCGAAACGGCAACTATGCCAGAGGGTATATCAGCGCTCTCTTCATTTCGCACGTTCTCTCGCCCGTTGCCTGGGATCAGGGTGATTTGGCACGCAGCCAACTCGCTCTAACTTGATTCAGAAACGAGATATAAACATGGGGTTTTCAGAATTCTGATATGGTTGGAGATAACTACAAGACTGCGTTTTCAGTATACGCATACACACTTTGATATTTCTCCTTCTTTAAAGATGTTGTCGCACCTGGCATGATGAGGGGGATGGTCTTCTGGATCTCGCACGACGTCAGCTTGTCGCGGTCGCCGAGTCGGAAGGCCTCGTCGACGATTCTCTCGAAGACGTCATCGACGATGGAATTGATCATCGCCATCCCCTTGCGGGAAATCGTGAAGTCTGGATGGACCTGGAACAAGACAGGATTGGAAAGCCCAGCTACGCATCATTCCAAGGGTCACCAGGTCGATCCCCGACCAGGTCAACCAGGCCGGCCCATGAATATGTTGGTCCAAACATCAGATGAAATATTCTACATTATCACTGCAGTGCATGATGACATTCGAGTGACAGTGATGATGATAATAATTAGCAATTAGCTGATTAGCAATTCGTACACATGATTCATACCTGCTTGAGGACTCGGTTGATGTAAGGCGCGAAGTCGATTCTCTCCCGGCACTTCGCGCCTTTCTTCAGGCGACCACTCGGCATTGCGAAACTCGAACGAAATGAGCTCATTCCCAATTTCTTTTGTAATTTGGAAGTTTATTCTATTTATAATATTTTTGCAAGTGCTTTTCGGAGAAAGGCGAAAAATGACAAATACAGTACTCCAGGTTGGTCCGATACAGTACGTAACAATAAGAAATGTTAATATTCGTTTATTCGGGGTGAGTAAATGCTGGAGAGTAAAGTTCGAAATATTTTTGTGAGTAGACCGGGCGTGAGAGTGGGCAAAATGAAGAGACGGCTACTCGTATTTCGAGCTCTAGTGAGTAAATACTACAGAGGGAATCTTCTCAGGCCGTAGTCGCCTCCACCACTGCAGGTTCAGTCTTCTTCGGAGGTAGAACTCCTCTCAGCAGGCACCACAGCACATTGAGCTCTTCATCCGATTCGACGGCTTTCTTGATGTGGTGGGGCAAGATGCTAGTACTCATGCAAGTTTTGGTTGTATTGCCGGACACCTCAAAGGAGATTTTACTGACTTTCTACAGAGAACCTCTGTTCATTCTTTACTCAAGCACTGTAGAACAGTCTGGGCCAGAAATTCAAGATTCTCTCACTTTTACCTCAAGAAACTCGGCCGCGATGTATTCGAGTGTCGCAGCGAGATATTCGCCCGCAGCCTTGCTCACGTTCCGAGTGTAGTGCTGAATAGTGATGTCAATTCGATACCCAATACCAATGAAAAAGAATAATTAATTGGGTGTTGGAATTGATCAGGCAACCCAAGTGCTGTGTTGGACAACTTTGCTTCTACTGCTGCATTTTTTTGTATTCTCTGTCTCTCGTCAAGCACATTGCTGCCCTGGTCGTTCATTTCCATTCACAATCATTTCCTGGTGAACTGTTCCCAGCAGAGATCAGAAAATAGATTGTAAATGGACCCAAGCAAGGTCTCGATGATCCATTTATTCGCTCACCTTGCGAAGGAAGGAGTCGATTCTGGCGACGTCGAAGTGCAGGCCAGCCCGATCAGCTCGAGACTGCTTCTCTCGTCCTGGCTTGGCCGGAACCGGAACCGGCTCTTCGGATTTGTAAACGGCCTTTGTTCCCTCACTCACGGCGTGGGGGCCCAGTTGTCCTGCAATGGCAAGAGTTACGAGGTTGGCCTCTTATGAAGGGACCCGAAATCGGGATAAATCGCTCTATTATCAGATCAGGACTCTTACAATGTCAATCAGGAACAAGAAACTCGTACCAGGCATGATGAGTCGGACGGCCGTCTGTATCTCGCGAGCCGTCAGCTTGTCGCGTTTGCCGAGTCGGAAGGCCTCGTCGACGATTCTCTCGAAGATGTCGTGCACGATGGAATTGATCATCTCCATCCCCTTGCGGGAAATCGTGAAGTCTGGGTGGACCTGAAACGAAGAAAGATTTGAAAACACAGTGAGCATTCCATGAATGACTTCTTTAGACCATATATATCACTAATTAATTGTTCATTATTACGTGAGAAACGAGAGAATACCTGCTGTAGGACCGGCTTGAGGTAGGGAGAGAAGTCGAATCGCTCCCGGCTCTTCGCGCCTTTCCTCAGACGACCACTCGCCATAGCCAAACTCGAACGAAATGAGAGAATTGAGAAATTTTATCATTTTTTATTGCAAATAATCGGATTAATTTGCTTTTCCTATTTTCAATTTTCTGAAAGAGTGTACGGTAGGAGACTTGACCTTCCCAAGTACTTATAATTTTAGATACGTTGTTGCAACCACTTGTCGACAGAATGAATAGTAATTGTTTATCATTGGAGCAATGCATTGTAATGCCGGAATGGGAATGCTGATGATTTTAGCGTAAAGATGTCGCAGTTTTTCCGATGTATTTCTTCCTCTTCTTGACTTCTGCTTTTCTGAAAACGAATAGTATTTGACTCAGATAGATTGCGATGCTTCACTCACTTTTCGAAAAAGCCGGCACTTTGCCATGTGGCCCATAACTCGCCAATGAACGCGATTTCCAGAATCGAAATAATTTTGTACCCATCGTTAGCTCCAATAATCCAGCATACTCCGATTACCTGACATTTTTAATGATAGCAACTCTATTCCTCAACGCATTTTTTATTGCAGAAAGAGAATAGGGTTCCTGACCATTTTTAAAATCACCGTACAGCACGGGACGAGAGTTCGGTACCCAAAACAAAGCATAGCCAAAATAGTCGTCAGCGCCGAAAATACCTGCAAGAGTTTGGTTTTCCGATAACCTAGGAACGATTCGCTTTAGTAGAAAAGAAAAGAGTGAAAAAAACGTCGACTTACCAGGAATTCCCGCAATGGAATAAATATGCGGCCTGCGAACGAAAAGAAAAAGAGGATGACCGACAAGGATAATGAGAAGATGAGAAGAAGATAAGCGACATCCTAAAGAATTGTAGGTTATTTTGTCCCCATATTCCGATTACCATAACGTTGAAGGGACCAGATAACGGTTCTCGACTATTGCCGGTGTGATGTTTCTTTGTCTTCTTTGTTGTTTCCTTGCTGTTCACAAAGTTCCTACTCTTATGCGTGGTCGGGATTGCTTCAACGATGGGATGAACGTCTGAAGACGTATCTTCAGGATTCAGGTTCTGTAATTATTTATCGACGAGTCTAACCGATTTCGAAACTGATAAACACATTCAAGATAAGCGCTCACGAGAAAGTTTCTGGGTACGAGTCCCTTCTTTCCATTTATTTCTCCTTCAAACCACCCGTCCTGATCCATCTCTCCGTAGATTGTGATGGCATCGCCTCGACGAAACGACAACTCCCACTGCAACAATGGATTTGATACCATTCCGCCTTCTGAAAGGGGTCGAAACCAGGGGATTGACATTAGTGATGCCTGATCCATTCCAATTAATTGACTTTACGGACACTAAGCCCATCATAATATATACCAATTACCCAATTATTTGACTTTTTTCCATTGGTATTTGGTATTGAATTGGCATAATCAAACATCGCCTGAGCTAGAAAAAGCCTCACTATCTCTGCGTCAACATTTGGAGAATCAGCGCTCGCGTCGTAGTCGAACATGGCGAACATCACTCTGGCTTCTCTGCAATATGCTTGTTCATTCTGCCCAGTAACCCAACTCTGTACCTCTCTTTAATTGCTTCCTTACTGGTCAGAGTAGCGCTTGAACCTGCTGCAATCTGCAAATAATTGTCGGTTTTTATAATAAATATCCAATATATTGGATGCATACCTGATCCATCAGTTCCGATTTCTCTCTAAGCAACTGATTAACCACCCTTTCCGTCTCGTCGCTCTCCTTTTCCAATGATTCAACGTACGTGACAAGCTGACGAAGCGCCTTCTTCAGGATCGTATTCTGAAGAAGATTGTTCAGATTCTGCCAATTCGTACTCGCTTTCAGCACCAGAGCGTTCTTTGAAAGACAAAAAGGTAAAAATGACATGAGTTTCACTGATTCCCCAAATAAAATTCATTTTCGTAGGTTTGGTCGTCGGGAATGGAGGATTGTGGGGAATTAGTCAATACGCGGGAAAGTGCAGGAGTGCCCTGCTCGGCAGAGGAAACCTCCACTTACGTCCTCCTTCTGCATGTCGTACAGCCTCTCCAGTTCACAAACTCTAGCCTTCATATTCGGCTGATCTTCCTTAGTCTCTTGACCAGGCAGTTCGAAATTCACGGAGCTCTGTGTACATTCGTAGTCATTGTCGCTCGAGGACCAGATTTATCATCCACTATTCACTAAATAACGCAGAAATTCACCTCATCTGATTCCACTCCGTCCCTTCCGTGTTCTACTGCACTACCCGCTTCTTCGAAAAGCTGAGGTCGATCGATATTGACGTCTGAAAAGGACGATTATCGGTGATCTATAGGTCTTTTACAGATAAATAAGAGAAAAACGTACCAACGCATTCGAAGGAGTTGTCACTGTCCGGGTCGGTCATTCTGGCCGATTTCTCTCTGCTTGCCGAAGAAACAGATGAGGAGCTCCTGGAACGTCTCCCGTCCTCCCTGCCAAGAAGGCTGAAGCGGTAGAGGAGGAGGCGACCTGAGAAGATAGGAGAAGAGCAGATGGACCCCTTCCTTAGATCGGGCGGGAACGGCACACCTGGCAGAGTGCCAGTATGAAGCGATGATGCGGCTGTCACCTAACAAGGCTCGATCCGTAATGAAATCTCTTTATCATCATGTTGTGAAAAGCCTCGTACAGAATAGAATTATTCTGTATTATAGGCATTGCTTTATCAATGAACGTCAATCACACTCAAAACTGTCCATTTCTCAGTTCCACTCGGCGTTTCTCGAGAGGACTCGAGTGCTCATCGAGTAGACTCTTCAAAGTCTCTACTTTGTGGAACTTCGGAAGTTCTTCCTTGATGAATTCCCTCTCCAGTCGCATTGCGATCTCTGTGGCCATCGATGCGGCACGGCGAGGGTTGCGAATGACGAAATGGCGGAGCTAAAAATTGGAGGAATCTTGAGATAATAAACATTAGCTATCCAGTGAGTCGCGCCTTCTTACCTCTTCATGGTAATCATCGTAAATCGAATCGTTCGGATACGCCAGACCGTTTGATGACAGCTTAAATTGCGCTAGCACCAGCCCGGCAAGCATGTCCATACGGCTGTTTTTCGTACTTTATTTAAAATTATTGAAACATAAAAAAAGCTTACTGATCGATGAAATTCCCTGCATGCTTGAAGAAGAACCGATGCAGTTCTCTCCATTGATGAAAGAGTGTGCTACTCCCTTCAGCGAGTCTGTTGAACTGATCAGGCCTAATCGCCGTGTTTTCGCCCAAGAAATTCTGCTCGAGGAAGCTGATAGCAATGTTGTTTTTGTATAAATTTTTGAGTTTTACCCCAGATAGGTTGTCGAGTTGTACCACTCGTGCATGCAATGCAGTATTTCGGTAAACTCGTAGTCATTGTACTCGTCTTTCCAGAACTGAGTATCATTGTTGAACATCCCATCCCATGAAGTACGATAAGATCTCTTTGCAACGTTCCAGTACAGGGCGCACAGGTCCATCTTGCTGAATGTTGCTTGCTAAACAGGGTATATAACATACATTTCAAACTCATAAATTTCATAAGAAACTGAAGAATTCCACCGGCCCGAGAGTAGCAGTTTTGCTTTGCTCGATAGGGTGTACTAAAACTCGGAAATTATAATTTAGAATGTAGGAAGATCTCACCAGATCAAAAAGGTCCGTAAATATTTTAGCCTCCACATAATGTGCAAGTTGCTCAAAAATTCGATCGCCTCTCGCATAGCCAATATTGAGTGCGACAATCATCGATTTGCGAAGAGCGAGCATCTAAAAGATAAATAATTCGAAACTTCTGATTCCCCTACAATAACTCACCAGGGTATTCCGTTCACTCTCCGTGAAATTTCTCTGAGGAGCTACAATATTGTCATAGAAAACGAAATAAAGATGATCTGAATCGTGGTCGATCAGGAACATCGACGTTTCAGGGACATCAATCGTGACTGCTGACTCTGAAATTCAGTTGTGCTACATTGCAACAATCTGTAATAACCATTTTTGCGGAATACTTTCATGCCAGGTTTTCCATCAATTGTGAAGAATATGGGAATGGTGTATCGAGTTCTGCGTGAATTTTGTCAAAAAATTCTCTAAAATTCCGTACTTGTTATCCCTGAATTCACTGTCGAAATAGGTTGAATGATATCGAGTTTGCGCTATCGTAATCATTTTTCCTGCCCTATGAACAACCAGCAGTGGTTTCCCGGCCTTAAAAATATGCAAGACATTGCTGAAATGTTGTTTGTTCTAACTTGATTGATGAAGCCTTCGAGAAATTCTTTCGCGGCATCTGGATCTGTACACGATTTGGACACTGTGTCGATGAAATCGTCAATATCCGCAAATCCTCCGAGACTAATCGTTATAAATTCCTGTTCATAATGTATCGATCTATATTCTTTCATGTTTTTATACCCTAATACTCTCCTTGGATGCCGGACACATCCGAAAGAGCATCTTCAGAACCTGTGATGCCTGCAAAACTTTCATAGATTACTGACTAGGCTTAGACCAACCTTCAGATAGGGAATGGGATTGTTCAAATCCAGGTATTGCCTAGTCGAGGTCGAATAAGTTGTAGTGTCACGAAGAGGTCGTTCAAGAAGAGATGCATAAAGGATCTGGTCGTAGTACTCATCATCATTTCTCCGCTGGAAATACGAATATCAGATTTATTGGTGCTTCTTTTCGCATACATTCGACACTGTTCGGTTTGTCAGAACATCCGTGAGGATGTCGTTGAGCCAGATGTGATTTGCATGCTTTGTAGTGATAAGATTTCGCGTTACCTGAACACCTTTATCATCAAAGGAAACCCCCATGACCAACCAATTTGGTTAAATCTCTGACAAAGTCAGCTTCACGCAAGCTATAGCTACCGAGCGTGACCAGACCCGGCTGGTAACTGATTGTTGTCGAACCCTCGAGAATGATTATGTCTTGAAATGATGACTTGTTGAGGGTTATCTGGTTTAATTACCCAGTTTCTCCTTAGGAATGGCTCCGAGGATTAGCTCATCCATAGTTTCCAATTTCCACTGGAGCAATTGCAAAACATCATCGCCAAAATACCGAATACCCTTTTCCCAACTTTCTTTCCTGTTTCTGAACTGCGGAGACGGGATTTCCAGAGAATTATTTGATCGAATCACGCGTACCTCAAATGAATTATTTTATTACGAAAACAGTGATACCCTTACTTTTCCGAGACCTTTGACATCGATTTTCTTACTGGATAGGTGGTTTACGGACAGCGCTACTTGGTATGTGGGAATGGAGTGAGTTTTCCCGAATACTGAAAGGGTTCGCCTGCGAAATATCTTTATTTGCAAAAAAAAAACAAAATAGATACCCTTCGCTCAGGCTCTCCGTTCTTTCAACGCCAGTGTTCGAATAAACATTCAATCCACTAGGATGAATCACTTGAAGCTCAAATGTCGCCTGAAAAAGATAATGTTTTGTTATTCAGACTTTTAATTATGTTTACGTTTCGTTCCGGCTCATCAAAACACGGGAACCAGAATCGAGCGCCTGTCGGAAAATTTCTCGAAGCGAGAACGAAAGGCCCATTCGAATCGATCGATTTGTTGAACTTCGGGTCCCTGAAAATATATTTTCTGCAGAGAAAATATGATTCATCCCACCAGCTCTCATAGAGGCCATACTCATCCATTTTAGCCACTCCACGATAAGTGATCTGTCAAGTATGTTTTGTGCAAGAATGATCGGAAACTCTTGCCTGGAGCATAAATTCTTCGTCCGGATTAATCGTTCTGTTTGCATGAATTGTAACCGTTTCTCGTTGAGTACTGGTTGTCAGCTTAGTAACAGCCACCGGAGTGCTCAGAATCAAACTTTCGAGTAATTGCGCCTGAATTTGAATTCTGTTCAATGTTCGCCTATCTTTATTACCGATTCAATGATCAACCCATTTGCATGCAGCTCAATTTTGTCAACGGGTTTCCGGAACTTCAGGAAGATTGAAACGGTTCCTAAAAGATTCAAATGATTCAACGCCAACGCAATTCGATCACCATTAAAGTCCGATCTATTAGCTCCTTCGTGGCCTCGAACATTAACGGCAAGGTCCAGAGCGTAGTGGTAAGGCACTACAGCGTCTGATAGGCGCATGTCCTCACTGAATTAACGTATTTCTATCAAGTTCGTTGTCTACAAACTAACTTCAGATACTCCTGAACCTTCTCCCAGTGCAGGCCTCTTAGATAACTTGGAAATGCCGCATCTGAATCTGCGCCGACTCCGAATAGGATAGCGGAATAGAGAAAGAAATAGAAACGTACCATTGGAATGATCAATCGAATCATTTTCCGATGCTTTATGCTGGATTCTAGTCTAAACTATGACTATGCGAACCAAGCGATCTCTCGTCCTTCCATAGTCATTCATAGCTAGAGAGATGAGAGATTGAAAACAGACAGAAAATCAAACATTTTATTTCCACGTACGCAGTTGTAGTCATCAGAGGCATTTATGTGCAGAAACAAATATCATTATAATCTGGTAAAACGACGATCTCACCTTCCAATTTAATAATTTCGAAACAAAACATTCAATCAGTCTCCTGTACACAAAAAATGAGCTCCTCATTAAGTAAGACGAACGCGAGTATCATTATCTACCAGAACATTTTATCTTCAGCAAAGAACAGAACTCGAATTGAACATGAAAACAAAGTGGGAAATTGACAACACCCGCATATATACAGTAGCCTACAGTACCAGTCTGTCCATTCCGAGTTCGACTTCGGGAACGGAGTGGGGCGACTCGGGTACGGTAGCCGACTCATCACAAACGAGAGAATTGTGCACCATCGCCGACAACTCCGCGCGCTTCTGCTCAATCTCCTCCTTCGACAGACGTCCCTTGTCGATGGTGATCTCGTGCTTTCTGCCACTCTTCAAATCCTGGGCGGAGACTTGGAGGATGTTATCCGGGTCGATATCGAATGTGACCTAAACTTATATGTCCTTAATATCCAAAAAAATCATTAATAATAATCGAACGTTGGATTTTTCCTCCGAAAATGCCATGAAAAATTCACCTCAATCATCGGTTTTCCTCGCGATGCCGGGTGAATGCCCGACAACACAAACTGTCCGAGCAGAATGTTGTCCTTGGTCAGAGCCCCTTCTCCTTCGAACACCTGAACAAAGTAATTCAAGATGCACGGCAAAACCAGTGTAAATGCAAGTGAGTTAAAATTTAGGATAAAACGATAACAACGATTCAAAATTGTAAAAGAGGCAAACCTCGATCACCAACGAAGGCTGGTTGTCGTAACAGGTAGTGAAGGTCCGAGAGGCCTCAGCGGGAATGAAAGAGTGGCGCTTGAGAATCGGAGTCATCCTCATACCTGTAATATAAGCACGTATGACTCTTTCTGATTGTGAGCACATGCTTCGGTATTCAATCTGGCTACAAAAAATAATATAAATCCAATTCTCAAGTTGATGACACAACGATGTGAGAATAACCTTTTTTTAATTTGCTAGGGGTGCATATACACCAAGAAATCACCAATTCCGACTGATCGTTCAATTGCAGATACTCAGAGTAGACTAATTGCAAAGAGAAACAAACCATCAGTCTTACTGAACGGATTCAAAGTCGCGATTCCAAGTGATAGAGGAGTAATATCTTGAAGATGCAAATCATTTATATCCTCATGTTTATCTCCAGAAACAATCGCAGCCTGAAATTCCAGCCACATGATTTGACAATTGTATTTGGGTAATAGTCCGAATTTAATTCATTCATGAACAAATCACCGAAAAAATAATGCATCGCCTAACATGTCGAAACCACCTAGTGGAGCAGCAAAATCAAATTGGCAAGTCAGAGCAAGGAAAATATTGATGAATTTAGAAGTCGAACCCAAATTGCAGCCCCGTAGGCGACCGCCTCATCTGGATTGATCCTCTTGCAGAGTTTCTCGCCAGAGAAAAAGTTGGACAGAAGCGTCTGCACTTTGGGAATGCGAGTGGATCCTCCCACCAGAACGATCTTGTGAATGGATGACTTCTTCATCTTCGCATTTCTGAATGCGAAAAGTTTGAAGGATGACGAATGGAGGATCGGGGAACGTTAAAATAATGCAAGCTACCCCGAACCTGAGTGCTTTCTCCACTGGATCCATTGTAGCACAGAAGAGATCAGCACAGAGCTCTTCGAATTGAGCACGAGTGATGGAGGTGAAAAAATCGATTCCATCGAAAAGACAGTCAATCTCGATCGATGCCTGAGATAAATATTGAAAATACACATGGTTTTCGTAGAATGAGTTCATTTTAAAATGAATGTAATATAACTGGTATCGATCCTAGCTATCGTTTGACCGAAAAGGGAAGTTGGTAGCGCTTTCCTGATAAGCCGCAGAAAGGACTTTCTTTGCTCTTTCGCAGTGGATTTGGAGACGACGAAGCGCGCGAGAAGAGGGCGGGATATCCTACAACATGACATGCATCCATTAGCGGTTTTCTCCTTCTTTATGTCCCAAAACACAAAAAAAATTATTTTAAACCATAAATATAATTTTAAAAAAAGTACCCTGCCGTGTTTGCGCTTGAATTCGCACACGAAATAGTCGACCATTCGATTGGTGAAATCCTCGCCTCCCAGATGCGTATCACCCGCGACAGATTTCACCTCGCAGATACCGTCATCAATTTCGAGAAGGGATACATCGAGGGTACCTCCGCCAAGGTCAAAGACGAGAACATTTCTGCAAAATTGAATCATGTTGAAATACCAACTGCTTGAAATTAAAAAAAGGAAGGTTCAAATTATTATCGCACATCTCTCCGGATCCCTTCGTAACGAGGCCATACGCGAGAGCAGCGAGGGTGGGCTCATTGACGAGTCGGAGTGGGCGCAGCCCCGCGATCTCAGCCGAATCCTAAAGTTACTGAATGTAATATTCCCAATTCATAGGCCCCAATTCATACTGATCAATAATTGCCACGGCATTTGGCATGCATGCAAACCCAAGACTCCGACCCCTCGTCGGCTAATTCAAGGTTGCTGTTCACCTGATTCCCGGTTGCAAATTTACGGCCGATCAATACGCATCAGCCACCGTAATATGCCGTATACTCAGTCGCTTATACATTGAGCGCCAGATTAGGCCAAGTGGCCAAAACCTCATTTTAAATTCGCGCCTGAAGTGGGACGAGATTTGTATTTTGCCACACTAAGTGCACTGTAAGGAAAAGCTCAACCTGCAAGTCGTGTTCGTGAATTGCTAACCCTGGTTGCCTGTCGCTGCGAGTCCGTGAAATAGGCAGGGGTTGAGATGACTGCTTCAGTGACAGGAGCACCGATGAAGGCCTCGGCTGTCTGCTGAAAAAAAGCAATCATTAGTTTGTGTCGAAAATAATCAAATCGGTGATAACTCAAAATCGAAGAAAATCCTAATGAAATTAGTGCGGACCTTCATCTTGATGAGGACGAGAGCGGAGATTTCCTCGGGCGTGAAAGTCTTGGTCTCGCCATTGAACTCGACTTGCACCAACGGCTTGCCTCCCTCGCCCGAGATCACCTGCAAAGGTATTCGTCAGCTCGAATCGCTACTTGCTTTGAAGTACTTAATCAAATGATTTCTACGATCTTAACACATGTATCAAGAGGTCAGGTATTGATGAGCATGGCATTGCCATGTAATCCATGTAATCAAATAATGTAGATAATTGATAGTCAGAAACAACATTTAAGCGTTATGAACACATTCTGATATCTACTTCTGTTAATCTAAAAAAAAACATGAACCTTGAACGGCCAGTACTTCATATCGAAGCGCACGGTGCTGTCGTCAACCTTGCGGCCGATAAGGCGCTTCGAGCCTGATTAATCAAGTTTGGAAGTTTTAAACGGATCGAAACTGACAGAATACGGTATTCGCTGGGTTCATGGCGGACCGATGCATTGCCTCATCCCCGATTAGAAGCTGCTGATCAGTGAAAGCAACGCATGAAGAAGTTGTGCGGTTACCTGCAGTGAGGCGATTATTCATCCTAATCATCTTATTGATAATAAAACCGATGATAAAAGATCTCTCATCAACAGACTTCTCATCTCGTCACCACTTTGGCGACGCAAAGAAGCATCCCCAATCATCTTATTAAATTAATGTATAAAATAAACAAAATTGCAAGAAAACGAGGAATCAGAGAGAAGAATAGTGCTCACCGCATTCGTTCGGGATAATCTCGACTTTCCCGTCCATGAAGACACCGACGCAAGAGTAGGTCGTGCCCAGATCAATACCGATTGCGTTTGCCTTACTCATTTTGTAGGCTTCTCTAGTCTGGAATGAAATGTCTCCATAGCCTTTCAGCGTGGGCGTAATACAAGTAATCGTCACGTATGAACAATCATTATGGAAGGAATAAGCTAACTAAGATGGGATCATTAAAAAATATGAAACTCCTATCTTTGTTTTCTCAGGTTACTTCTCTTGATAGTGCAGAAGTTCAGATGACCTAGTTTGTTTTCCAAATAAGTACCACTGAGATAAACAACCCGATCAAGAATACCAGTTGGAAAGAGAGAATACCAGACATGACCATTTATTTCAGAATGCAAAAATCGAGAAAGAACAACAACATAACTCAACGATTAAGCGAGAAACAAAGCGTTAAGGAAATGTACAGTATGTTACAGTACCTGCAAACAGCGAAATCTAAAGCTAGGTACTCAAGGTAACTCTACGAAGTATTTAGTCGGGTATTCATACCCCCACTTCTCAGCCGCTCTCTCGATCTCCTCCTCGGACAGACCTCCCGCATTGATCGTGACGTCGTCATTCCTCGCTCCAGACGCCGTGTTCACGACGGAGACGGTGAGGACGTTGTCGGCGTCAATGTCGAAGGTCACCTGCGCAAAATTTTGTTTTATATAAAATGATACATTATTCTCATACAGCGCATTACTGTTAGTAGAAGCGATACCCAAACGGCACTTTAACCACCCGATTCAGACGCGTTTCGATATAGACGATCCACTCTTATTTTTGGGTCCAATCTCTGCTCATTGTCAGGTATGAGTACGGTACAGTGCGGCATGAACTAGACCACAAAAAACAAATTGCACAATTTTTAAGAAACAAAAGACTCACCTCAAACTGCAGTTGCTCGTCGGTCACCGGCGTGCCATCAGCGATCTCCCACTCGGCGAGCAGATCATTGTCCTTCGTCATTGCGCGCTCGCCCTCGTAGACCTGGAAAGCATCACACAATTAGCTAATTAATTTCCGCGATTCCACCTTGAAAACGCAGCGATCAATCTTAATAACAGTAGAAAAATGTTGAACGGATGTAATCATGCAAAGCCAGAACCTGACAATCACCTTGATGAGCCCTCGGCCATCGTTGGCAGGGATCCGCAGCCTCGGGCCCTCTTTGGAACTCGCCCGGTTGTGCAGCCAGAAGGTATGCGAGATCCTCGTGGGAATCGTAGTGTTTCGCTTGATCAACGACGTCATCACGCCACCTGGAATGGATATTGACAATAATAAATTATCAACATGTTTGTCATTTTTACTGCGCAATAGCCTAGCATTGAACTAAATGCGGGAAATCAGGTATGCAACTCGCCTACTGTTTCGATTCCGAGCGAGTGAGGGGCGACAGAGAGAAGCAGCACCTCTTCTAGTGCCTCGGATCTATCTCCCGAGAGGATAGCCGCCTGCAAATTGCATTTCATTAATCAAAACAATCAAAATAATATTCAGCAATCAATCATAATTAATATTAACCGTACCTGCACCGCGGCTCCATATGCAACGGCCTCGTCTGGATCGATGCTCTTGTAGAGCTCCTTGCCGTTGAAATAGTCGGACAGAAGCTTCTGCACCTTGGGAATGCGGGAGGATCCGCCGACCAGAACGATCTCATGGATGGACTCCTTCTTCATCTTCGCATCTCTGAATTGTTTGGCTTTTTTTAATTTAAAAGGCAAAAAAAGTGTAGTATAAAAATTAATTGAATCGTTTTACGTTCGCACCTGAGGGTCTTCTCCACTGCATCGATTGACATACGGAACAAATCAAAACAGAGCGTGCTTCGCCAGACTTCCTGCAATGACAACATTGAAAACAATTGCAATTGACGTATTTGCGGCGAAGATAGGCAATCAATACAATGAGAAATGCGTCCTACCGGGCACGATACGAGTGACGGCCTTCTCGATATCGCTCGTCGAGATCTTGTCGCGGTCGCCGATTCGGAAGGCCTCGTCGGCGATTCTATCGAAGACGTCGTTCACGATGGAATTGACCATCATCATCGCCTTGTAGCACGCAGTCCGGGTGGATCTGAGAAACAAGGCGATTTTAGACACTCGGTTCTGGCCTCCTCATAACTATGGGATTATATCTTGAATTCTCCCACGATACTGTATAAAAAATTGGACGCTTGTGCAGGGGGGTCTCCACATACACTATTGATTATCACTAATTAATGATATGGGGTACAACATTCACTGAAAGATTCAGATTGTTGTATTATCCCTATCATCCAATCACGATGATATCCCCTTTTCTTATCATTCCTTAACACCTGCATGAAGTACAAGACCCCCTCAACAACATAAGCGCCAAATACTGAAAAAACAACTCCGAAATTTATCATCATGAAACGTGAATCGTACCTGCTTGAGGACCCGGTCGATGTAGGGGGAGAACTCGATTCTCTCCTTGCTCTTCGCGAAATTCCTCACTGGGAGACGACCACTGCTCATTTCGAAATTCCTTAAAACAATTCCTTCTCTCTTATTCTTAATTTTTTCTCAAAAAGTGTTGGTCACATTGTGATTGCAAGAAAACTACATACGCTCAAGAACGATGCGTGTAATGTATGTACTGCCAAATGGTTATCTACCACCCATGCACAACTCACCGCAACTCTTTTACAATAAACTTTATCATACAAAATACTTCTCGCTTGCACAAATAGGTAACCTTCCATACAACCTTTCATCGAAACAACTCAAACTGCGAAACTGTTCGGAATACAAATAGGAGGGAGGAAACACAACGAAACTTTAGAGTGAAACGATAATAATTAATAATGTGGGTGTGGTGGGGCGAGGTCGCAGTCACAGATCTAACAAGATCAACGATCGCGCACTAGAGTGGAGGGACCAAAGATCATCGAGACTAGACTCTTGTCTAGTGGTTGCCGTTCTCGCCGTTCTCGTAGGTGACGGCGTCCGCAGTGATCGTGGCAGTGGCACGACGCGCGTGCTGGTCCAGCTTCCATGCGACCTCCTGAGACAGATCAAAGATCAGCTTTATGATGCAATTTTCAAATAATATTTTAATATGCAATCAGGCCATCACATTGCTCCGATCAGTTCCCACCCTCCTATCAAGCAACTATGGAACATAGCTCTAGCATGTCAAAATTTTACCAAATCACCTACCCACTTTCCGTCTTCCCCACCCCAAACCCGTCGCTCCTAGCACGCACCTTCAGTCCGTCGAATCTCTTCTGCAGCTGCCTCTCCCTCTCCTCCTGCGCGCGCACCTCCTCCATCAGATGCCCGACGCGCTTCGTGATCGACTGCGCCTCGTGCGTCGCGAGACGGCTGCAATGAGAGGGGACATCAAAGAATGCATATCGAGACTAGACTCTACAGGGTGGCGCAAAAGTATTGTCCCACACATTATTGAGCATATCTCATCAGAATATCGAAGACATGCATCCTGACTGCGCATGAGCAATATTCAGTATTTACTGCTCAAAATTAAGCACTTAGACTGAAGCTTAAATATCCGGTTTTCAAAGGCTGAATTTTTTTCGATTTCGGAAAATGTGACCGCGCGCCGTTTGAGTCATCCATCCAAAAATTGATTTTGTACTTGAACAGTTTTTCATCTTTAGATGTTTCAATGTGGGTTATGGAGCATTACTATCCTCCTATCAGATATCCATGAGAATTCCATGGTAGCCTTCCTAATTGAGAAATGCATTGATTTTACTAAACCACACATGCTGTAGCAGTCAAGACCTCGGAAAATCAATTATCTGAATTTCATGTTTAGACAGTAGCCACAGCCCCACAACTTCGCATAGCAGATGGTACACTCAAATGGTAGTTTTTGATAACTTAAGGCTGGCTGTATGCCAAGGATCAGCGAATTTTTAAAGTGTCTATTTTTATCCAAAAATTTCAAAAATACGCCATGTTTAAAATTATTTCGACGCCGAATAAAGTTTAATCCGGAAACAAAAATGACCAAATAACTCTACGATGGTTGTCCCAACTAAGCAAAATAAGATAGACGCTGAATTATTGTCGTTGAGGTATTATAGTCAAATTAATAGATATAATCACATTGTGCGCCGTTTAATATTTTTCTGTTAAAAAAAT
>LS540794.1:11824-22793 GCA_900490775.1 Pristionchus maxplancki
CTGTGAACGCATGTTACGGTAAACCGCAACGCATGAAAAATGTTCTCTCGAACTAGCCGGTGTTTCCGTCGTGATATTTAAATATTTTAAATGAATATTTACAATATTTTATTAATATTTAAAATATTTTATAAAAATTAAAAATATTAAACCACTCTCCAATCAATTCCGCACATACAGTAAGAAAGTAAGTTGATGCGGTCGGCAGAATTTCGAAAGCGTCGTAGTTTTTTTTCGTCTTTTGCACAAATTGTCAAAATTCTTGTATTTCCATATTTTGAATTTTTAAAAAAATGTAATCAGTAATACGTGTGAAGGATATGTATTTGATTAATTGCATTCGATGTGTTGGTTTACCAGCTCTTTCAGCAAGGATTTGTTGCATATATGTATATATCTACCTGAATTTTTAGATAAATCTGGTACCGATATCGCGACGTATCTACTGTGCATTATGTATAACTGTAAAAGTAACGTTTCGTATTCAATATGCTCAAACTTTTGCAGGATGACCAAGCTCAAGAGTCAACGAAGAAAGAGAAAGATGAGCGACGATATGGATGAAGGACGAGATGTGAAAAAGGGAGCAAAAAATACTGATGATGCAGTGGACTCTGAATCTGCAGTGGAGGATATTACTGTCGCAATCGACACCATTCTTCCAACTCGACAGTCGTATGCTGACCAAGTCATGGTGCTACTCAGGAGTACCGATATTGTTCTCATAGATGTATGTATTGTTCCTGGACGATTCGAGACAAGACATATAAAATATGACAACTGCTGATTGCGTTTAATGGGTATTTTGGTTTTGGTATAAACGAAATTTCCAGGGAGATGTCGGCTGCGGGAAAACATTCATAGCTAAGCACGTCGCTTCACTCCTTAATTTGCCCATCCGAGTGATGCAGATGGGCGATCAGCTTGATTCGAAGGTATGCCATATTTCGCATATATTAATGATAATGATTTGTAATGCAGAGTCTCTTGGGTTCTTATGAATGTACAGAAGTGGCTGGACATTTTAAGTGGAAACAGAGCAGTTTTAATGAAGTTTGTTTCGCTTATTATTCTCGAAACTTTACACATTTCAGTGGTTAACCACGGCTGGAATAATTCTAATCGAAGATATCGACACTGGAAATTCTGATGTGGTCACCTCCCTTCTTAATATTTCATCGTCTCGTCAAATGATTCTTCCAAGTGGGGATCCAGTTCTTGTCCACCGCCAATGTCACCTTGTTGCTACTACACAGTTAGTCAATTATACAGTAAAATATGTACTATGTTGTAAACTGTAATGTGTATGAAACACAGGAGTGCTCGATTGGGAAGTCGTCGAAATGGAATCTTGGAGGGTTTACACTCACGTATTTCACTACCTCCTCTCACTGATGACGAATTGAAAAGACTAGGAAAAACAATCTACCCTCGAATTGGTCATATCGTGAAGCCGATATGTAAAATATTTAGGTAAAGTGCACAATAGTTTCGAGATGCTATGATTTTTATTTTGCAAGATCATATGTATATGTATATTCCTTTAGGGAATTGGAGGGCCTTAACTGCGGCGGAAATTCTCGGAAACTTACCTCTTCGTATGTTTAAATTATTAAATATTTATTTGCCAACTTATAATTTCTTCCATTCGACTTTTAGAACATTTCCATTTTTTTCACCTTTTCCATTCCAATGGGAAACGCACCAGTGTTTTTTTTGTATCATAAGACTAATAACGCTGATGTGGTTGAAGGGATTTCATGCGAGCTTTGAGAAGAGTAAATTATGTAGAGGATCTTTCTTCCAGCCAGGCGATTCTACTCGAATTGGTATTTAATTGGCCTTGAATCATTTTCCAAATACCCATTGAAGATTGATGTGTGGTGTATCTGTGAACCTTTGAAAGAAAGAAGAAACACTATGTGCTCCATTATGGCTCCTCTTCTTTCCCTCACCAAGCATGAGGTTTTATATGAGGCCGTCCGCCTAAGGTTCAACGGGAGTCTGGGACAGGTAAAAAAATCGAAATGCCCGAAATGTTGGCTCTAGGGTTATTTTTGATGCTCTACACGCTGGTGAAGTCGCTTATATATACAATATGCCTCCTCCGCGCTCCAGGGAGAGGACACTACCCATTTTGTCGCCCCCCCCCCCTTCCCCCCAAAAGGACCGAAATTTTTATCCCATGTTCAGAATTTTGCGCTCTTTCAAATTATGATATTGACGTGTAATGAAAAAATTTCATTTTCAAGGAAATAGCGAATTTTTGACTCAGAAGATGTCCCCGGAAATCCAGCCTCCAGTAGAGCATGTTCCACCGAACATATTGGTATATTAAACAAAAAATATCCTTTACATTTCAGGTTTTTTCCGTTGATTTTTCTGAAAAAATATTCTGAACACCCTCGATATGGTGCTCATTTTGAAGAGCTCGTTGAACCTATCATTTCATGTGAAGACCATTTCTCATGAAACTTTTTCCTTCATAAGGTTTGCATTGTCGGGAAAGCTATTTTCAGTGTGCTGTATCTTTTGATGGAAAAGTTTTCATGAGAAATAGTCTTCGCAAGAAATGATAGGTTTAACGAGCTCTTCAAAGTGAGCACACAGCCCGTTGAAGAGTTCGGTGGGGGAGCCGCGTGACGTGTCCCTATTCACGCGTCGCGGCTCAAATCACAAAATGGCGCAGAACTCAGTTTATATGCTTACTCGAGCTATGGGATTTTTGCAGTGCATGCACAGACCATATGCACACATACGTCAACTTCGGAATCTGAGCTACTTTTGCTAGTTTGTTTTTAATTTTTTTTAAAAACAAGAGCCGTACGCAGAACCGGAGAAAAGTCTCATTTTGCAAGACTAAACGTGAAAGATATCTGTCAATACTCAACTGTTTGAGATGTTTTATAGCTCATTTGATCGAACGAACTCTCCCCTTCAATTGTTGGGAACCAGAAAAACGATTAATTATATCATAACTTCACAGGGACGGAAAACAAGCGTTTTACGTTGTAAACTTAAAAGTGAAAGATCTCGCCGAATATTAAACGAATTATCCCAGCGTTGTGCTTATTCAATAGAGGACCTACAATAGTTGGCAACCCAAATTTGACTTTAGGGTCAATTAAACAAAATCGAGCAAAAACGCGGGAAACGTCGACAGGTTTACGCACTCGCGCGTCGCGTTTTTCGAGGTGCGTTGCGGCTCCCTCCCCGAACTCGGTTTATAGCGGCCAACGGGCTGTGGAGCACCATATCCACAATTTTTTCGACTTTTTTTCTCGTCCAATATACTAACAGTCTCGGCGGAACATGCTCTATTTACTGGTGGCGGGATTGCCGGGAATCAAAAGTTCGCCATTTCTTGAAAATGAAATCCGTCACATGTCAATACATCGAAAACGCGTTTTTGGAGCGCGGAGGGGACATACTGTGAAATCGACCTCACCTGTGTGTTGAGGATCAAAAATATCCCATAGGGCCAACTTTTCAGACATCGGTTTTTTACCTGTTGCAGCCATTTCTTGAACCTTAGCCGAACGGCCTCGTATTTGATAGAATTTCTTTGTGGGTGTTGGCTTTTATGCCGTACTTAAATGTAATTCATATTAGATTGAATTTTCATTGACAATGCGTACTCCGTCGCTTCGTCTGAACGAATGCAATATGTCTATTGGGAGAGTGTTACTCGATCGTATGTCTGTTATTTCTACTGAGAGATGCAATAAACTGGGACAAACGAAAGCAGCACTACAGGTGAAAATGAAGACGATTAATGCGTCATATGAGTTCGCGCCCATTCAGTTACTCGAACGGATGTCGATGAGTGTAATAATGGAAGAAGCTGTGCTTTTAGTGGGAGAGAGTGGAGTTGGAAAGACAAGTTTAGTACAGGTATTCAATTCCACTTCTCAATGTTATCTTATATTTTCATTGCAAGGTGCTTGCTGATTTGAGGGGAGTGAAATTAACTACCGTTAATCTCGGTCCTCACTCGGACACTGATGATCTAATCACGAGGTAATCATCAGTGCCTTTATCCATGAATGCATTATTTCAATTTCCAGTCTCCGGCCTACTTCATACGGACGGTTAATGGAACCTTTCATTCGATATTTCATGGATCTCTTCACTCGCTCATTCGATCCGTCCAAGAACGAAAAATTCCTTAACAATCTCGAAGTGAACTTCCTAGTTTCACAACGAAAATAATTTTTAATAATGATGCAGGTTTTTCTAATGCACCAGAAGTACGAAGAGTATCTCAGAGTAGTTGAAGAAACTGCAAAGAAGATTTTATCGAAAAGGGTATGCATGGTCGATTGATCTACTATTGATATTTTTGGTGGTTTTCTTTTCATATGTCACAGTTTCCTTTCAGAGAGAGTCGGAGTGGGCTGATGTGGTCGTGCGTTGTGGAAGGTTGAAAGAAGGTTTAGAGAAGGGTGCTTCGCCCTTTGCCGTGCAAAGAGGAATGGTCAAAGAAGCCGCAGATGAAGGATATTGGCTTCTTATTGACGAGGTCAGCAATTCAAATTTTCTAATTTTCTAGTTATACCTTATGTACTTATCGTGAGAATATAATTAGTTCCGGTAGTGCTGAATTCGGTTCCGGTCGTTCGAAAATGAAAGTGGGCGGAGCCAGCACGCGCGTTGCGTTTTCTGGCTCCGCCCACTTTCCTTTTGCTGAGTTTTTGGCTTATTTTTTGCATTTATTTTATTCTAACAATACAAAAACAAAGCCGTAATCGCGCAAGCAATCGATAAAATAAGTCGCGAAAACGTGCGAGCGAAACAGAAATTAAAGCGTTCTGGGGCGCCCAGATGGGAAAGTGGGCGGAGTCTGCTGCTAAACACAGAACTTTTGCTGAACACCGTAGTGACTTTGCTGGGTATTTGAAATGCACGATAAGTACGCGGTCATCCGTTCAAAAAATTATGATTCTTGAAAAATAGTGGCCACCCGTTAGAAAAATTATGATTTCCTACGGTTTGTGTGCTAAATATGACGGTTTTCGGCTAGAATTGAACGGACATCCGTTCAAAAAAGTTTTTTTACGGCTGCCCGTTCATATATATATATATATATATATATATATATATATATATATATATATATATATATATTTATATATATGTATGCTATTTCATGAGCAATAACGGTGAAAACAAATAAGTATTTGACGTAGAAGTGCAGTAAAAGGATTTACGACAATGATTGCGATATTGGGGAATTTTACTACTCTGTGAATTTTACTAACAACGGTTTAAAACATGTAAATATGTGACGTAGATCACCACGGGGGTTATGACAATGGATACGATATCGAAGGAGAAACTACTCGGTGAAACTGGTCTGATTCTCGGGTTTACTAATAGTCTTGCCGCTCGAGGAGAGAAACTGTTATGCCTGTACCCGAAACGTGAGCCGGGGTTGTTGAAATTAACTCCATTTCTTGTGTAGTAGATATTAAAATAGTGAGGGTTACGGTTTGAGATACTATATTTACCTCGAAGGAGATTTCTGGCTACCTTGATATCTATTCCTTCACGCCGCTTCTCTAGTGGGTCAATTCCTAATTTTATATTTCTAGTTGTGGCGGGGGGGGGGGGGGGCATATTTTTTTATATTTTTTTGTTCATCTAGGATTTTCAAATCATAGATGAAAAAGTCAGGTGGCACATTTTTCGAAAAACCGGGCATGTTTATTTACAAACGTCGAAAATAGACCAATTCTTCGAAAATCGGGTATCTTTTCAAGTTTTTGATGATCTTCCATGTTGACCCTACTCTCGAAAACCGGGTCTGTTTACGGATTGTAGGTAGTTCTTGACAACCTTTTTCCGTTCTGTTTCAAAATACCAAGTACGTACTTGGCGCAGGTATAGTGTTAGTTTTTCCCTAGGGAAGGCGACGGGAATTTTTGAGTACTGAATATTAGAGTACAATCGCCGACGCTTTGGCTTTCAATCTACCGTAATCTGACATCAAATTTCTTTCGTATTTTTGTTTTGCATATTAAAAATAAAAGAATGTGTTTTCAATATTTTTTATTGTATGGAATGAATAAAATATGATACGGAAAAGGCATTGAACATCATAACAGAGAGAAAGAAGCAAAGAGAAAATCATACAAGCTCGTGAACAAAATGTGTGTTTTCAGAATTTCGATGTTGGTTCTAATTTTCTCAGTATTGATAGGTTATGATGCACAGAATATGATTTTCAACATGAAAATATATTTGGAAAATAAATGTTGAAGAACAAAAGCGCCAAAGTTTATAGAGAAAAAATAAGGGTGAACAAACTGTCCATTAAAAAAAAAAGAATTTCAAAGGGCATGATACCGTAACCCATCCATGATTCCTTCTCACATGCGTTGTAATTGCCTTTCTCTCTTTTGATCTTGATTAAAGACAACATTTTCAAGTCGAAGGACCCATCAAAATCATTTATAAGAAGATAATCAGTCGAAAACAGTTCTTGTTCACTTTGATTGTATTTCAGATTGCGATACTTTGATCAAAAGTTTGACAAACGATTCGCTCTGCATGAACTCAAAAGCGTCGCATTTCGCACGCCTCTTTTTTTATTGATTTTGTTTGCATTTTGATATTATTTTAATAATTCCAAATTGAAAACTCAAAATGGGGTAGGATGAGCTTCCATTTGCACATAAACTTGTGAATTGTTTTGCTCATCGGTAAACACTGCTGCAGTCCCTACTTTTCCCAGAGATTTTCCGGAAAAAGCTCGAGATTTGAATTCCCGCAATTTCCTGTTTCCAACAATATCTCAGCTTCTGGTCGAACAATGATCACAAAAATGTAACTTTTAGATTCAAGGTTAGGTAATCAATGAAATTCCATTGTTTCGTATCGATAGGCCATCGGGGATCCGGATATTGTTGAAAATATAAATATGCGGGAGCTTGCCTAATTTGTGCGTTGTGAAAGAATTTATCTGATCTTGCGCAATCCTTTAGCCAACTTTAACTTCGAAATTGGCAAATTATGATTGCAGATCAATCTAGCACCACCAGAATGTTTGGATGCAATAGTCGATGCTCTCTCTGGCTCTCATCATCCGTCCTTCCGGTAACCTTTTTTTTAAATCGGTGGTCTCATAAATCTGTCATTAAATCTGATCATTAACATTGTGTGTAGCTTTTGTTTAAAAATCTACATTATTCAACGCTCTAAAATTGCCATGGTGTGGAGAGTTGAAAACATAAAAAGTAAAGGTGCGATTTTGCCGTCGAAAGCATATCATACAAATAAAATGTTCCGAACAGCGAAATTTGTCAATCCCAAAGTGCAAGTTAAGTGTAAGTTCATAAAACTATCGAGTTTGACGTAGTAGTTTATTTTAATCACTTCTTCTAGTGCTCTAATTACCTATTATCATTTTTGAAATCAGAAAAAATAAACAGAACGCGTAGAAAACAGCGTAGTGTAATGGTGCGTGCGGCTTGCACTTATCCCGTTTCCTAGGTAACGGAACGTTTTATTCGTGGTGTACGACAAACTTTCAAACTTCTATGATACGTGGGCAAGCATCCATCGAAGAATAATTTGTAAGAGAGTGCCAGTCAAAATTTGCAGCCATGTGGTAAAAAAATTTTTTTAAAAAAAAAGTCCAAAGTAAAAATTTTCACAGTGAAACCCTCCTCCAAAATCGTCCGGCTTACTCTCTTTCTCTGCCGTCTCGCCATTGGTGAAAATACCGTACAGTTGTAGGGATCGTTAATTGATTTTAATATATTATTTTTTTATATTCGTTCATTTATTTTAATATTCATAAATATATGAGGCCGTTTGCTTAATAATCGAGCAAAGGCTGGCACAGCACAAATATGTCGATTCCCTGAAAATCCGTGTTTTGGGGTTCTCGAGGGTGCTGATGACGATGGGCAAACTTATTTTCCATATTGATCATCCGTTGAAATCTGTTTTTGTGTATTTTCTCCGTCCACGAGATCGCTAAAATTAAGAGAAGATGTTTCCCAGGGTAGAATTTAACGCTGATCACTCCTATCAAAATTATTTTTTGTTATTTTCAAAAATAAATTTTTTAAATCGAAATTTTCGGAGTGGCTCGGGCATTTGTAGAGACTAGTATAGATCGGACCGGGATGAAGTAAGGATTCCAAATCTGTTTTGATTGTCAAAATTGAGCATGCCCATAAACAATTACGCTAATTATAGTGAACCTTTCTTGTAAGTAAATTCTGCCATCCTTCCNGGGGGGGGGGGGGGGGCATATTTTTTTATATTTTTTTGTTCATCTAGGATTTTCAAATCATAGATGAAAAAGTCAGGTGGCACATTTTTCGAAAAACCGGGCATGTTTATTTACAAACGTCGAAAATAGACCAATTCTTCGAAAATCGGGTATCTTTTCAAGTTTTTGATGGTCTTCCATGTTGACCCTACTCTCGAAAACCGGGTCTGTTTACGGATTGTAGGTAGTTCTTGACAACCTTTTTCCGCTCTGTTTCAAAATACCAAGTACGTACTTGGCGCAGGTATAGTGTTAGTTTTTCCCTAGGGACGGCGACGGGAATTTTTGAGTACTGAATATTAGAGTACAATCGCCGACGCTTTGGCTTTCAATCTACCGTAATCTCACATCAAATTTCTTTCGTATTTTTGTTTTGCATATTAAAAATAAAAGAATGTGTTTTCAATATTTTTTATTGTATGGAATGAATAAAATATGATACGGAAAAGGCATTGAACATCACAACAGAGAGAAAGAAGCAAAGAGAAAATCATACAAGCTCGTGAACAAAATGTGTGTTTTCAGAATTTCGATGTTGGTTCTAATTTTCTCAGTATTGATAGGTTATGATGCACAGAATATGATTTTCAACATGAAAATATATTTGGAAAATAAATATTGAAGAACAAAAGCGCCAAAGTTTATAGAGAAAAAATAAGGGTGAACAAACTGCCCATTAAAAAAAAGAATTTCAAAGGGCATGATACCGTAACCCATCCATGATTCCTTCTCACATGCGTTGTAATTGCCTTTCTCTCTTTTGATCTTGATTAAAGACAACATTTTCAAGTCGAAGGACCCATCAAAATCATTTATAAGAAGATAATCAGTCGAAAACAGTTCTTGTTCACTTTGATTGTATTTCAGATTGCGATACTTTGATCAAAAGTTTGACAAACGATTCGCTCTGCATGAACTCAAAAGCGTCGCATTTCGCACGCCTCTTTTTTATTGATTTTGTTTGCATTTTGATATTATTTTAATAATTCCAAATTGAAAACTCAAAATGGGGTAGGATGAGCTTCCATTTGCACATAAACTTGTGAATTGTTTTGCTCATCGGTAAACACTGCTGCAGTCCCTACTTTTCCCAGAGATTTTCCGGAAAAAGCTCGAGATTTGAATTCCCGCAATTTCCTGTTTCCAACAATATCTCAGCTTCTGGTCGAACAATGATCACAAAAATGTAACTTTTAGATTCAAGGTTAGGTAATCAATGAAATTCCATTGTTTCGTATCGATAGGCCATCGGGGATCCGGATATTGTTGAAAATATAAATATGCGGGAATTCAAATCTTGGAAAAATCTGCAAAATACTAACACACACTTTAGTGAATTAAAATTTTTTTGTGAAATTTGAGCTTGCCTAATTTGTGCGTTGTGAAAGAATTTATCTGATCTTGCGCAATCCTTTAGCCAACTTTAACTTCGAAATTGGCAAATTATGATTGCAGATCAATCTAGCACCACCAGAATGTTTGGATGCAATAGTCGATGCTCTCTCTGGCTCTCATCATCCGTCCTTCCGGTAACCTTTTTTTTTAAATCGGTGGTCTCATAAATCTGTCATTAAATCTGATCATTAACATTGTGTGTAGCTTTTTTTAAAAAATCTACATTATTCAACGCTCTAAAATTGCCATGGTGTGGAGAGTTGAAAACATAAAAAGTAAAGGTGCGATTTTGCCGTCGAAAGCATATCATACAAATAAAATGTTCCGAACAGCGAAATTTGTCAATCCCAAAGTGCAAGTTAAGTGCAAGTTCATAAAACTATCGAGTTTGACGTAGTAGTTTATTTTAATCACTTTTTCTAGTGCTCTAATTACCTATTATCATTTTTGAAATCAGAAAAAATAAACAGAACGCGTAGAAAACAGCGTAGTGTAATGGTGCGTGCGGCTTGCACTTATCCCGTTTCCTAGGTAACGGAACGTTTTATTCGTGGTGTACGACAAACTTTCAAACTTCTATGATACGTGGGCAAGCATCCATCGAAGAATAATTTGTAAGAGAGTGCCAGTCAAAATTTGCAGCCATGTGGTAAAAAAATTTTTTTAAAAAAAAGTCCAAAGTAAAAAATTTAACAGTGAAACCCTCCTCCAAAATCGTCCGGCTTACTCTCTTTCTCTGCCGTCTCGCCATTGGTGAAAATACCGTACAGTTGTAGGGATCGTTAATTGATTTTAATATATTATTTTTTTATATTCGTATTTTTTTATTTTTATATTTTAATATTCATAAATATATGAGGCCGTTTGCCTAATAATCGAGCAAAGGCTGGCACAGCACAAATATGTCGATTCCCTGAAAATCCGTGTTTTGGGGTTCTCGAGGGTGCTGATGACGATGGGCAAACTTATTTTCCATATTGATCATCCGTTGAAATGTGTTTTTGTGTATTTTCTCCGTCCACGAGATCGCTAAAATTAAGAGAAGATGTTTCCCAGGGTAGAATTTAACGCTGATCACTCCTATCAAAATCATTTTTTGTTATTTTCAAAAATAAATTTTTTAAATCGAAATTTTCGGAGTGGCTCGGGCATTTGTAGAGACTAGTATAGATCGGACCGGGATGAAGTAAGGATTCCAAATCTGTTTTGATTGTCAAAATTGAGCATGCCCATAAACAATTACGCTAATTATAGTGAACCTTTCTTGTAAGTAAATTCTGCCATCCTTCC
>LS544542.1:5449-51346 GCA_900490775.1 Pristionchus maxplancki
TATTTTCTTTCGTATTTTGACTGCGTCGCGGAAGATATCAACTTAGATCTAATCCTCGGATCATCAAATACGGAAACGGAGTGGCAGTTTGCATTTTGATACTTAGATTAGGAGGTGGAGAGAGCGATTAACCCGGGTTTGGCGTGGCTTCAGGTAGTAGATTCGCCGATTCTCCGATCGCCAGATAAAATCTGACACGTCGCACTAAAAGTGCGCCCTTGTACACATATCGTTGTTGTTTCTGTTATTCCGTTAAGAAAAATAATTGTTGTACATTATTGTAATGCTAAAGTTCGCAATGTTTTACCACTAATCGATAAATAATGTTCGAAAAAATCTGGGGTTGTAATCTACAATGCAAACAGATACTTGGTTGGAGCGGTGGAACTTTGATCGGAAAAAGAAAATACCTTCGCCGAAGACGCAAGTGGAACTTAAAATTTATTTTATTTACGGTTTGAACTCAGGCCGGCTCTCTATACTTTGGAAAAGACGATTGAATCTCTTTTTCCAACACGGAATCAATTTCGTATGCGCGTTGAACAATCAGTAAAGAATTAGCTGCACTGAAGGTCAAGGTATCCAGTCGTGGGGGAATCAGATTCCATCTCCTATCATTGAAACTTAACAATTTGTCATTATAGGTGTAGCGCCATTTCGCTAAAATAGAATAACCCGGCTTCTCTGAATGATATTCCTTATTTCATCATTAAATTACGAATTTGAGGAATTGTCTTTTTATATACAGCATCCTTTCCTCATCGAACCCGGGTTATCTAATATTTCTTATATATAATTTTTCCAATTTCCAACTTAGTTAAAGCTTGAAAACTTAGTTAAACTAGTCTTGTTCCTTCTATCTGACTTCTCTTCTCTTTAGTTACTGTGAGCGTATTTCTGGTCAATCTTCGCAGTTTATTGCAAATTATTCCTTTTTTTCGGTCATTCTCTTGGTTTTTATAGAAAAGAATAGTATAGATTTTTGATTAAAATGATGACAATCTGCTCAACGATTGAGGCGTGAATCACCTCTGTCGGCTGATCTTATCGACTTTCCTCCTACTTTTTCATCTTTCGTGAGCAACTTCCTCAAACAGCGTTGACTTTCGTCGAAAGCGTCTTTCCGCGCAACAATCCTTCTTATGAGCCTCTATTGCCATCAATCACCGCCCTTTCAACGCGCTTTTTCACTGCTCTATCCTCGTCGCGAGTTCTCTGCAGTATCTCTGCTAGTTTTGTGTGTTATCTCCCTCCTTTCTCCATTCTCCCTCCCCCTTCTTCCGTTCTGAAAGTGTATCTCTCCGCTCAGTCCCGTGGGAGTAGACGGGAAGATGAGTTGCTCTCGGGTTTCTATAAGAAGTGCGCGTTAAAAAGTGGAAGTGAACTTGCGTTTCGAGCTCACTTTTCTATGTATTCTTGTGTTTTTAGTCATTGACTGTTTAATTATTGACACACTCAGCCAGCGTTTTCTCCTTCGGTCATTAGTAAAGGGATGGTCCGAGATTCTTCGTTGCTCACGGCCTCTCTGATCAACGAGAGAACGTGTGGGATAATGAAAGTGTCCATCAGTCAGTCCTCATTTTCCCTGCTCAAGGGTCACTCGTCAACAGTGAAGATTCCTCAATCGTCTCCTGCTCCTCTCTCTCCTCTCCCTCTCCTTCCTCCGTTCTCTCTCGTTTCCTCTTTCTCCTCCACTCTCTCCTCCTTTCATTGTCTTTCGCTCCAAACCCTTGGCCGTTTTTCCTCGTTGTCGAAATGACCGAAAAGAGTCGGTTTTATTAGCCCACAATGCCCTCCGTCTCTCTCTCCCTTTTCTTCCTTCTGTCCTTTCTCTAAACCTCCCCTTCCTCTTCCACTATCTTAGCGGTCAGTCTCTCTTCTCCCCATTTTCGCCCAAATTCCGAGCCTCAATTAGCTTATTCTGGGGGGAGAGGGCAGTGTTTAGATGAGAGAGGGAGCGAAAGGGGAGGATGGGTGCAGTTTGTGGCTGTTGGCTGACATTTGATGCCGACGTCTGTCTGACTTTTGAGTTGTGGCAGAAGAATAGGTGCCCGGCGCTTTTCCGCCGCATGTCCAGTTCGTATTCCTCGATAGTTTCAAAGCACAATATTCCTTTGGTATCCATGTTAGATAGGTGCATCTTCGTTTTTCCATTCACCAGTCGCTTTCTCGCTTTTGCATTTAATAATCACTGACTTGCGTAGTTTTATCCGATTTCTTATGCATTCCAGCTGTTTCAAATTCCATTTTATGACGTGTCGAACAAGAGGAGAATTGCAGTTTGTAGTTGACTGACATTTGATGCTGTCGCTTGTCACTGTTGGATGCGGCAGCAAAATAGAGTTAGGATGTCCGGCTCTTTCTCGTTTCAAGTGCCGCTCATATTCCTCGATCGGCTGGAATGCCAATCATAGATGGAAACGTCTAGTGATGAAATCTTTAGAATCCCGGGTATGTTTATGCAAAAAGTGACGAAAATGGTTTTTTTTCGGGAGCCGGGTATGTTTTAGTACGTTAGATGACTACTCATGTTGGCCTATCCCTCGATAACCGGGTACGTTTATGGATTTTAGGTAGTTTTCTACGACCTTTTCCTACTCTGATGCCAATGAACCTTCATGTCTCACGGACAATTAACTAACAATTGATCAAATAAAGTGTTTCTTTTCGATTTAAGTCCGAAGGTATCTATTTATTCATTTGCTATTCTTCGTCCTCAGTACTTTCTCGCTTCGTGGTCATCTCGTATTCAGTGGTCGTTCCAGTAGATGATGTGTTGCGTGTAGCATCGCCATATGAAATGGATAGATAGACAGAGGTCGTTCTTGCATCGGTCAGTAGTTGCCGCGCTCCGCTATCGTGCTTTATGATATTGGCATGCATCTTCTTACTCGACTAGTAGGCGCTCAAGTTTTTTCTTCTTGGAAGCACCATATCTCTCTCGCACTATGACACTTGAAAGCTGAACTGATTTTTTATCCATAATTTACGATCATCACATTGCGCACTTTCACTCGATTTCACACGATACTCCAGCTACTATTTCGTTTCACTCAATAACTATGACTGATTTGGGTTCTCCCATCTAATTCACAGCAAGTATCTGTTCTCCAGTAACATAACGCTATCTTTTTGAGTCCTTTTTCTTTGTTGTTGGGAAATATTCAAAGAAATCGAGAAAGAGAGGACAGGCATTAATAGTTGAACAGCTGCCCTAGAGTGGTTGCAGAGGCGCAACGTGGTCTGACTCTCTCCAGTTCACGTGCTCTCTATCAGTGGGAAAGGCTGAATGAAAGCGATTCAGAGAGAGCCGAAAGAGATGGCTGAAATTCCTAGTCTGTTGATTTTTCTGTGCATTATTTCGCAACGTGTTTTGTTTGGTTTCAATAATTCAAGCCCGTCATTTGCAGTGAGCGACCCCTCGAGAAGCTGGTTGATAAAGCAGCGTCGCTCCCCGTGGATTATCGATCGACCGACGAGTAGTTGAGGTGAGCAGATTAGGGTAATGGATGATCACTGCAGGAAATGTGCATAGTGTTATGGAGCGAGGTTAGCACAATATTTTGTATTTTTGGTGACTCGCTCACAACAATAGGTGTATTGCACATCATAGGTCACGGTACTTTCTTGTTTCTGGCCGGGTAGTTGTTGGCGCACAGTGCAGGAGGGTTAGTCACTTCTGTGGTGAGGTTGAATTCACAATCAGTGTCTGACTCACCATGAATAATCATATCGCGCGCCTATCTTTCTCTATTTGGAATTCGTATCTGACCCTTAGCCAGGTCCGGCAATGAGTCATTTATGAGATATGCTCTCTCTATTGGTCATAGTCGTGAATGTTAGAGTGAACAAGGAAGGGGGGCGAATGAGAGAGTACAAAGAAGTGTACAGTCATCGTCCATCAGTAACAACTCGTAGTGGCGAAAGATATCAGCGGATGACAAGCCATTCGTGTGAAGTAATTGACGCACCAGGCAGATAACGGTTTCAGAGGGAAGGCAAAGACGGTGTTATGGGTGCGGTCACCCCTCTTTTCTATAGTCATTCACTCCCTGGAACCTCTCGACAGTTCTCGCTCTTGACTTTCCACTGTTTCTCAAGATCTTTTTTTCGTTTATCCGGACTTTGAAGAGTCGATAAGTGGCCTGCTAGTAGATCAGTACTTTGATTCGTGCAACTCTTCTTCTTCTTCTCTTTCCGCTGAATCGCCGATTCGACGGGACCATTGTCATTTTGTGACGGGAAACTTTTGCCGCTCCCACGCAAAGGCTGTAGAAGAATACAATGTTTACTGTATAGAAATAAATGGGGACGGGAAAATAGGCGGCAAATGGGAGTATTCTACGGGACCGAGCGAGTAATGGATCGACTCTCGATGTTGCATACTCGCTCTTCGGTTTGACAGAGTGAAAGAGTGGGACAATCGAGAGAATGGGAACAGAGAAGGACCGCTTGCTGTGAGTGACGGCATTGTATAGCAGTTAGGTTTGGAGAGGTGATCGGGAATGACTAATGAGGGTCTCCACTCCCTCTTGAGGCTGTTCTTGACCTACCATCCAGAGGATAGGCTGGATCACAGCACATTGTCCTCAGTTAATCCACTGGAGGCGACTGGTTGCAAGAAATGAGATCCGAGTGGCGATTCCCAGATTGGGAAGAGCCGAATGACCAGAAGTGCATTGTGAAGACCAGCTGTACGATTCCAATGAATCGGGAATATGGAAGCTTTAGTCATTGTACTGAGCCGTCTATCCTTGAACAGGACTTATTTGTCATTATTCAGGGCATGCCTAGAGTGAGACTGGAAAAGCTAGAGAAGGAAGAAAGAAATTGACTCCAATCCTTGGAGCTTAATCGCTTCCTTTCTCCACGTGAGTGACCGCAGTGGCCGCCTAAGGGCAGGCAGGGCGGGGAGAGGGGAAATAGATGGTGGGAGGAGGGGGACTCCACCCCCTCTCCCTCCCCTACCTGCCGAGACTCCCCCTCCCTCTGTCTCTATCTCTACCTGGCTCCCCCGTCTCTCTCCTCCATCCCTCTACCCTCCCTTCTCCCTTTCCTGTCGTGTATCCAGGATACAGTCCCTTGGAGACGAGTGGCATAGTAATCGGCAGTGATGAATCCGGTCACGAATTGCCTGAGGAGGACTTGGTCATGGATCAAACTGCGGTTTATGATGCTCTTCGACCTCTGTTGTGGATACGAAGAGGAGGTGGATGTCGAGGCTAATAACAACAAAAATGGTACGTTACTTAACAATTCTTGTTTGTTCCTGCGCGTATTCTTGGATACCTGCTTGGTTTCCTCTGATTACAAATCGTATCGCTGTCCGTCTGCTTTCCTCTTCCTTTCCCATTCCACAATCCGTTGTTTGATCGGGGCATTTAGCCCTACCCTTTCCCGTTGCTTTTGACTCTGACTCTCTCCTCTTCCGGTTTGCAAACTGTGAGCAACTCGAGTGGCTTTTTGTCTTTGGAGCGCGCGGTTCCGTCGGGGTTTTCAAATGGTCTATTATTTATTTGCTAGTGAGTAAGACGCTTCGCATCCTGGAACTGTTTACTCTTAGTGAACTGGCATCATCATTCCTTCGTTTACTCGCTCCCATTCAATGAATGGAATGAATGAAATGGGAGGAGAAGCCGCTCTAGAAGAGGCTAAGATGCATATCTAAGGAGCAGATCAGATCTAGAAAGCGAAACGAATGGAATTGGGCAGGCAGTAGGAGTTCGTTCCTCGTGTTGAGTGTTTTGCACCACTGACGATCAATTGTCTGAGCCTCCTCAGCCACCATTATCTCATGTTTGGTCTGATCAGCAAGAGAGCACGTGAAATGGAGAGATTGAAACAATCTCCTCCACATGACTGATTGATACACGCGAAAGGTCCTTGGAGGGACGCCGGGCGAACCTAGCAATCTGTGTCGGACGAGAGATGAGGTGGAATGGGGAGAGCGGTGTCCCTCATCTTCTCATCTCCCACTTGAGTGGATGACACGTGTGTTCGAGTGGACACTGAGGAGTACACACGATGATGGCCACAATGGACGAGTTGAACCGACCATCGAGGATATGATGGGAATAGTGATGAGGCTATTTGGGGATACCTGCGAGATGGACCCGTCGTGCGGTGCGAGGAGTAATATTGCAGTTATTCGGAGATACAACTCATTATTGTTGTCGACATACGAGATCAGGAAGACCCCGACACTGATACGCATACAAGTCTGTTGACTAGTACTGCCTTTTCTCTCTAGTATATCGCTGTCAGAGAGGGAAGGGGAGGTGATTGTGTATACAGCTGGTAGAATAACGACAGGTAATTTGCTAGGGGTAGATCAATAAACAGAGTATTTGGGCAGTGAAATCGAAAGTGGAAAGTGGGTAGTACGATTAGGTGCTGATTATGTGGACAGGGGTCGTTAAATGGGGCTTCCCGGAGCGAGCGCGCGAGTGATACGTGCTCGCCTGAATGATAAGAATCATTGTTGGACACCATCCCATTAGAGCATTTTGGATTGATCTTGTTTCATGATAAATGTGGTGCGAGAAAGTGCCTGTATGCTCATGACAACCCCAGCCAAGTTGGAGGATCAGAGATCGCGATCACTTTATAGTCTGTCGTATACGGGAAAGTGCCTGGATGTCTCGAGCTTAATTCGTCGTTGTTCTTGCGATCTCTCGGCCTCCACTTACTCATTCATTCTCGAGATGTCAAAAGGAATGTGACGAAAGACGGGAGGTGGAAATGGATACGGATCCTCGTGTACAAATAGGATGCGATGCGCGACTTTTTGCACGTTTTGTGGACATACGCGGGACCTTTTCGCACCCCTGAGGAATACGCTGGAACTTTCCTGGAATTCATGCCGTCAGGTGATGGGGAAATCTCTCAATTGTGGTTTTCTGGTGATATAGTTTGCAGCGAAATACTTGACATGTAAAAAGCGCACCACTTATGGATTGCATTTCTCGTTTGTGGCCACTGGGAATGATTGGGATCACGGATATGAGAGGGGAGGACAGGACGGAAAACGAGGGGCGAGAAGGGGTTGCAAAACCGATCGAGGGGAAATTAGACTGAGAATTGGAGCGAAAGGAGTGTAAGAAAAGCTTTCGTTTGTGTCTGATCTACATTGTTGATGATAATTGGAGGGAAAGGGGAGGAATCTTGACGAATGTTTGAAGCGTCGCACTTTTTTGGCGAGATAATTAGGGGCCAGCAACCTTGATCCGTTCGTGCATTCTTTGTGCAGAAGAGGGTACTCAATTTCGTGGCGAGGGCGAATCCACTCAGGGATCTCCCAAAAGTGAGCGGAAATCGGCCTGTTGCGCAACCAATTATGGTCAAGTGAGAAAGAGAGTGGATTGCCGAGGGATCAGGTAGAGGGGTCTTGATCCTCGACTCATATTAGACATCATTGTTTGAAGGCGAGACTCGAAGACCTTGGGAGTTCGCAAATGAATCCATGCCCATGATTGATGTTTGCGCCAACTTGAAATTGGTCTGCGAAGGTTGCGGGGGAATGAATGATGAGGTCATGCGATGGCTGCTGGTGGTAGGTCAGAAATAGGAAGGGGGAGAAACAGTGCAGGATTAGTGGTTGGCTGCGGATTGCATGCATAATTGATGGACGAGGGCAAAATAGGATTGTGAAATTGATAGAGTTGAGTCAGCGATGGTTCGAGCAACTTTGTGTTTTCCCAGTTGGGAAATTGATGGGAGAATGGAGATGTGGTTGGACGGGAACGAGGGATATTCGAGACAGATGAGCATACGGAGAGCATGTAGCCATTTGTGAACATTTGTGAAAATGTTCTGTTGGTGGGGAAGAGAAGTTCATTTTATTGAATTTCCGTCACACAATCAGATTCTGAAGAATCGCTGAAACACGAAATTGTTGAGATATGCATAAGTGTTCGAATAACATTGTTACTTGCGTAGCAGTTCCGAATTAGGAGTGGCGCTGAAACCTTAATGTGCAGTTTCCGAGCACTGGGTGGCCGTCCATTTATTGACAATGGATCTATCTATTTGGGATGGTGTTGAGATCGCGTTTCATATATTGCATCGTAATAATTCTCTTGAAAGTTGAATCATCCTTGCAATTCAGATAGTGATGACGTTAAAGAGATAAGAAAACCGAAAAGCGCGCCGATTTAATCTAAATTCGTTACAGCATTTTTATTTTTTTAAACTGTGGCTATCTTCTCTCCAGCAAGTATTATCTCCCTATCCTTATCTCCCCAGATCTTGAAACAGTACTGACACTATTGGTGCTATCGTAACTGAGATAATTGTACTCTTCCTCTCTTCGGAACCCTCCACAAGGGTTCTTTACCTTTTGTGAGCGGGGGTAATTTCGTTCTTCCTTCCTTTCAACTCACTTCTCTTCACCCCTCAAGTGCCTTCCTGAGGGGTTTGATCGGCATGTCAATTCGAAATGTGGGAAAAGAATTGTGTATTGATGACGAAAGCAAGTACATAGTAATCAGGATCATTAATGCCATAGCAGTCCAGCTCGTGGTATCATCAGCCAATTTGTAATCGGGATCTCCCACTGCTTGAGAGAAGGAAAGGATAGCCACTGATCATGACACCCCCTGTTGATCCCGAGAGAGAAAGTGAGCTCGCGCCCATCCCTTTTTGCACTAGAGAGGCGAAAGTAGCCAAATGGGCTCGATGAAATCTTGAGAATAGGAGGAGTGAAATGGGGACAGCACAATGGGTGGGACAGATGAAGGAGTGATAGGGTACCGATAGTCACTGATTTGATTGGCGCTTTGCTACTCCGAGCGTTGGTAAATTGTCTTCTGAAAGTGTAGGGCAAGGATTGAAGTTTTAATTTTGCTATTTTGCAGGGGTTAAATCATCTCAGCATTGTCGGCTTTCTGGCGATTACTTGATAATTGTATCCCATCTGAAGCACAAATTGTCCTACAGCCAAAAGATGATTCAATTTTCACTCTGTGGACTTCAGAAGGCTGACTCATACTGGCCTTTTTGCCTGCGTTTAGGGGAGAGTGATCATACAGTAAGTACTACAAGAGGTGCGAGCTTGACCTATTCCATCTTCCTCCCTCACTCTACACTCTCTTGGTTTCACCCGCTCTCTCGCCACTCTCTCCAGTCCATAGTCTCTCTAACCTCTCCCTCTTTCTCTGCGCTCTCTCCAATCCACCTGTTCTCTCGTCGCACGCACCTCTCCTTCCCTCGGTAAACACTCTCCCCGCTCTCTAGACGATCGAACGCACAATTCGAGTGTGTGGCCAGCGAGGTTGGCGCTATTTTAGACATTTTTCGCACGTTTTCCGATCAATTTAGGCTCATTTTCCCCTTTGTGGGTCTCGATTTCACCAGGTTCGCGCGTTTTTGCTAATGTACTTGACCAGGATTTCGTTTTATCCGCTTGAATGTCTCCTTTCCTCTCGTTTTCATCCTCTTGCTCGGTAGGAAATACCTCTAATCCTTCAGTTTGAGCCCCATATTTCGACACCTGGTCGTCTCTTCGTTTCGTGTGCTCTCTAATGGGTGTTACCCGTCTGGGCTCTCTTGATTCCTCGTGCTATCTCATCAGTAGCAATCACTCAACGAGGAAAGAGACCACTTATTCCCCTCTGCTCTGCTCATTATGAACCCCCTGTTGTTTCCTGTTTCGTCGTCGTTGCTAAGTGTTGCCAAATGGGACCGTTTTTGAGTTATGAAAGCTCAGGGATAAGGAATTACGAAAGGATTTCGCAAGGTAGATCAAAGGTGTGCGCGTGAGTCATCGTTGGGAGAAAAAGTAGTCGCTCCTGTGTCACGACACGCATCTTTGTTGGTTTAGGCGTGGGAGATTCTTGGGTTTCACTCTGACGGATATTTAATTGTTTTAATCGCAAGAAAATTAGTTTAGCTAGAGAATCGTGCTAATGTTGAATGCGTGAAACTCTAGCCGTTCTTTGTAATTTCGTATCTTCGAAATGTTTATTCTCGGTCATAAATTACCTCTAGTCATCATCACTAGAATAGCAGGCAGCAGGTCAGAAGTTCGACCGGGGGAGGATGTAATAGTGGCCTATTACAACACCAAGAGGGGATGTCTTGTAGTGAGGAGAGAGTGGGCAAGGAGAAGAGAGTGCCGAGAAAGAAAGGAAGATGGAAAGAGAAGAGACGGATCAAAATGCTAATGATCCATCGCGGTTGCGCTCCCGGTTCTCTCTTTTTTCGCGCTGTATCTGGTAGGTCAATGGGACGAGAGAGTGTGTGAATCGAAGAGAGTGTGCAAAGATATGCCGAGCAGGTTTATAGGCGAAAGCTGCGCAGTTGCGAGTGGAGTAGCACACCATTGAGCTGTCCCCAACTCGACTACTGCAGTAGTCAAGGGTGTGGTGGGTGGTCTTTGATCTTTGACCTTTGAACTCAGTCGTCCATATCACTCTGTCGACCCGTATGATTCATCGCGTATTAGCCGACTTGATCCCGATTTTGTGACGGGAGAGTAGGAGAAAAAGAGAGAAGATGGAAGGTAGCCGAGTTTGAATCATCTCCTCCCCTTCTCTTTTCCCTTCCCCTTTTCTCTTTCCTCCTCTCCCTCGCTTCTATCGCTAGTGCAACACCGTCGATTGATTGATTTGATACTGTGTTTACGGTTGGTAGTTAGCTCCGCTTGTTGGAATAGTGTATCTTACTCCCCAGATTGTTGTGGGCTTCACAGGATTATGAAGTGGGATATCGCGTACTTGGATTCCTTCCTGAGACCTTGTGAATTGAATAATTTAATAATGTGCTTTTGTTAATTAATTAATTTTAATTAATTACAGATATGTCGGGACAGAAGAAGAGCTCGGCCGGCGTGCCCGCCGCCAACGCGCAACCCGTCGTACACAAGGTACGGTGTTTAGTTGATATCTGGTCTTTGATCTCTGGGGAAAATACACCATACTATGTAATGTTTAGAATACAAAGAGTTGATTAAATTAAAAGTAGAGCTATAGAGGAATGACGGAGGAAAGAAAAATGGGTTTGTTTCATCTCGGATGATTAGAGTTTCAGACATAGTTGAATAGTTGAGGATGAGTCTCTACTTTGATAACTTCAGAATTTTCATGTCGCTGATTGTTGAGATCTGATAAAACTCGCGTTTCGTTAGTTTATTGGTGTTTCACCGTCAGTTTGACTGCTATAATAGATGTGCTTTAGCAACACAACCCCATGCCCTTTCTGAAATAAAATTCAACAAATTCTCATAGTTTTTCTCTTCGATTGTGATCGAAGTGAGGTCGGTTGGGTGGGACTGACATGGTGGCATCCGTATTTCGCACATAAAGCTATTAGTTAGCAGGAAGCACAATGATTGTTCCATTGCTACCAAGTTGTAGAAGAACCTCTTCCTCATTATATCTCTCTCCTCTCCTCAGGTGATCATGGTCGGATCGGGAGGCGTCGGCAAATCGGCGCTCACTCTGCAGTTCATGTACGATGAATTCGTCGAGGAATACGAACCGACGAAGGCAGACAGCTACAGGAAGAAGGTGAGGGGGAGGGTTGATAGAGAAGGAAAGGTTAGTGTAATTATGAATGGCCACCGCTGAAGGCATCGAAACTAGTACGATAATGGGGATGAAATGAGAAGTATGGAACAGTGAAGTTCCTGTTGACACAAATTTAGCTCGCAATGAATGAGATGTCATAGATTGATAAGAATACAAATTTTGAACAGTCGAAGAAGAACGATTTTGTTGCACCCAGTTCGCTCACTGAATGGAAACTTTCACGCGTGATTTTCAATAACGTTCTTTGTGAATAAAAATACAATTCGGTGGCCATGATTACAAGGGAAGTGCTCCTAGTTATGGTAAATTTAAACAATATCTTCTCTAGATAATATTTTATATTTAATAATTATACCAATAATAATAATAATAATATAGGTGGTGCTGGACGGGGCGGAGTGCTCGATCGACATCCTCGACACGGCTGGACAGGAGGACTACTCCGCCATTCGGTGAGGTGGGGGGGGGGGGTCCATTTGTGTCTAGTTGGGGAGTGGAGGGGATACGGCGGGGTTTGCTGTAGACTTACTCGAGCAGAATTTGTTTTTCTAACATTTAAGAGGAGTCACCCTAAGATCGAACACAGCTCATGACTTTTGAGCTTGATCACTCGTTGAAACAATAGACAAGGAAGTTGAAAAAAATGAGAAAAGATGGGTTGTTATCAAGACTGCGGGAATCTTCAATTGGGTAGCAGGTTCTTGTTGCACGGAGTGTACAGTAGAATTGCGGGCTGTGAATGGTTGTTTCAACGAGTAATCAAGATATGACCGTTTGGGAGTATTTCAATCACGTTAACGGGTAATTTTCATTGCTAGATTCTCGACTAGTAAGTCTGTCGCGTCTTTATTATCTCTTTATTATACTATTATCTTTATTTCTTATTTTTTTATCTATTCTATTTCAGTGACAACTACTACCGTTCCGGGGAGGGATTCGTGTGTGTCTTCTCCATAACGGACAACGAATCGTTCGAGGCTACGAACGAGTTCAGGTACGGTAGAGAGGGGATACGGTAGATTTATAAACACGAGGTATGTTAGAAGAGGCATAGAGGAAGTGAATTATTGATTCCGTTTAGTCACAGCGGCGTGCCATTCATTGATAGATAGAGATGGCCAGAAGTTTGAAGCCTGTTGAAACAGTAAATTGGCACGAAACCTCTAGCTGTTTTTTATTATATATATATATGAACATTAGGGATGTATTATTTTCCGTCGCAACTGTCCAAGATTGTTGAAACCAAATAATTCGAGACTATGATGGATTTGTGAAACATGTACATTGCAGGGAGCAGATTCTTCGCGTGAAGAGCGACCATCCCTCCGTCCCGATTATGCTCGTCGGCAATAAGGTGAGTAGTCATTTAATTATTATTTTACAACCATTATTAGAGTATTATCATATCCAGTGTAGCACTTTTGTTTTGGAATTCCCCGTCCGGTTGCCATTGAATAAGTTGTTCTCTGTAGTTTAATAGAGGAATGTGAAGCTGCAGTAGTGCGGGATGGAGGATTTTCTGTCTTACTGGCTTACATTACGCATTCGCTGTACACACGACGTGTAGGAATTAAAGTTGATTGTGAGTGACGAACACATCCCGCACGCACGCTCGAAACATTGTGCCAAAAAGTTTTGAATGAAAGCAGAAGGAATTGTGAAACCGAAGTAGTGCAAGCCCTAATCTCCCCTCCCTCAGGCGGATCTGAACGTGGAGCGATCAGTGTCGATGGCTACGGCACAAGCGAGGGCTGAGCAGTGGAATGTGCCCTATATCGAGACATCCGCCAAGGATAGAAGCAATGTCGATAAGGTGAGGGGAGTAGTGGAGAATGATTGCAGTGGGTGCACTGGTGTTTAATAGAAGAAACTTATTTACTATAATTATAATATCTGACATAGAAAAAGGGTAATGGATCGATTTTTATTGTTCAAATATCCGACCGACAAATAATGTTATTGAAGTAGAGACCGATGGATCTGCTCCGTTTTAGAACTGGTCGTTTTAGAACTCTTGTTATTTTGATCCCAATCAGTGTTTTACAGCATTTATTTTTTTTACCTCTGTAGAGTTCTAAAACGACCAGTTCTAAAACGGAGCAGTCCCGAGACCGATACTTGGAATATGTGTGAAAGATGATTTTGATTGTTTGAGGTCTTCTACGATCTGATGCGAGAGATCAAGCAGCGCAAGGGAGGCACGCTCACTGGTCGGTATTATTATTACATTTAATTATTTTCACAATACACTTTGAAAATACCGCTGACATTAGGATACTAAAAGACTAGTGTATTTAAGTTTCGCGTGGTAATGAAATGTTAGCTGTCCTGGCTTGGATTAATAAAGGCTCTCGTGTGTATGACGACTATAAATGGCAGTGAATCTGTGACCATTGAGAACCGAATGACTAGAATTGCTAATATTTTTAGGCGGAGCGAATGCATCGATGGCGGGCACTGGCCAGGGAGAGCGAAGGAAAAAGAAGAAGTGCACCATCCTGTAAGCTCCGCCCCTTTTCCATCCGATTAGGCTCCGCCCCCTTTTCTCGTTTCCACGCACTCATGATGCCTCCTCTCTCCATCCTAACTCGATAGTGAACCATTCAATCCCGAATCTGCGCTGCATCCAATTGCTGTCTTACTTCTAGTCCATTTCTCTCTCTTTTTGTATATTTCGAGCTGATTGCCAATGTTTCTGATCATTTTCTCCATTTCGATAGCACAATCCCGCCTTGATCCATCTATTTCGCACCTTGCTCCAGTCATATCTGCCCCCCTTACAAATAATTGTCGATTATCCTACCCGAGAAACATGCTTACTTAGGCTAACTTTGACGCGGCAATACCTCTCCTCATCTGTGTCCCCTACCCGCTCCACCCCTCCATAATATATGTCCCCAGTCCGCTCCACCCCTCCCCATTCCGACCTCAGATTCTACGACACATACTCTGTATTATCATCGTTTTACACGCCCAATATTTCGACTGTGAATGATTTTTAGTCATCTTTCGACCGAATCTATGTTTCGTTTAATCCAGGATTGCTAATTAGTCTTTGTAATTAGCAAAAGGAAGAAAATACCTAACTTGCCGTCGGGTAATCTACTGTGTTCCGTCTCTCGCACGACAATCTGTTGATAGATTATCGATTTGCCCGATAGCTACCGTATCCAGTTCATTTCCCCTCATGACCCCATCCTTGTTCAATGCCTGTAGAGAAGAATGCGAATAAGGATTGTAGAAGATGTTTATGCAACCATAAATTATATTTCATTATACACGTTATTAGACATTTGAACTCGTAGACAAAATAAGAGATTGACATGAAAAGTGCACCCGGAAAGTAGTTTTCAATGATTTGGCGAAATTGGACCTACAGATGCGGTAGAAGGTGCAACGAACAAACGAAGTTGCGAATCGTAAATCAGTCCTCGAGACTTCGTTTTGAGAGGTAGATCACGGGAGAGGTTCGATCGATTACGAATGGAATAGGATGAGGGAGATCGATAGAGGAAATGACGATGGACGTGAATGCCTGAATTCGAGATTTGAATGATGCAAACGCAGGACATGAAATTTACCGAAAGCGGCGAGAAATTCTGCAATCTGCGGAGAGAAAATCTTGCGATATTCGCGAGATCGAAGAATGCAGACGTAGAAGGTGGAGGAGTAGCAGATGAGGGCGGGAACGATCTGGAAGGAGGAGTTCGATAAGTGATGCGTACTGTAGTTGAGTAGGTCTTTTTCTGTTCTCAATCGAAGGAGAACATTTCCCCGCTCGGCAAGTTTAAACGGACTATGTTTCACGCTCAATTCATATCCACAATAATTGGTCGATTCGTCGATAGGTCGATTCGAGGTCGTTCAATTTTTGTCCTAATCAAATAATTTTAAAAATTAAACGGTTACTCATTCTCAGTGACCTACCGCGTATCCGTGCGCCCAGTCGATTGCTTCCCTCGAAGCACCGGCAAAGTTCATGATATTCGAGATGGCTGTTGAGGAGAATCTGAAACGATTTCAAACCTGTATTTCGCATACCCAAGCTCAGGCACATATTTTGGTTCATAACTCGGTTCACAGACAGGATTTGTCGGACTCCGGGTGAGAGAGAATCCGGGCAGAGTGTAAGAGCACTTACCTCGTGCATACGAAGACGACGAGAAGGACGGAGAGACTCTTGAGAGCCTTCGTCTCCACGGTCGATTCGTCCACCTGAATGAGGTGGACGAATCGACAGACATGTACAGTAGCGCCGGAAAGTATTCGCCCACTTCGTTTTTTCGTTGTAACTTTTTAACCAGGATAGCTATTGAGCTAATTTTTGGAGTGAAGATAGCTAATCTATCTGGGAATACAACCGTGATATTGCGGTGTTACGAAAAGTTCTGGTTATTGCGTAGTGATGACGCAATCAAACAGCACTTTTCGAAAAATCGTATAAATTAGGAGTGTGCTTTGTTGCTTACAAAAACTCCTGAACTTAAAGGTCTTAGTATGGACAACTCTGAAAAAAATTTTCAAATTGCTGCGATTTTTTTCCGCAGCTGCAGCCCTGCTGCAATTTATGGGCTGCAAACTCGTATCTCAGCTCTCAGGCGTGCTAGAGACTCGTGCAAAGCGTCAAAATGATCCTTACGGTGACCCCAGCAGACCCTGAAAGATTGGTGTTGATAGGAGGACATTTAATTTTTTGGTGTAAAAAAATCACTTTTTCCCATTGGTCGTCTTTGGAGGTGTACCATTCCAAGGGTGATTTTTTAAAAAATCTTTTTCCTGTGCAGGAAGGACCCAAAACCATCCTAGAATTGATTCCCAACTTTTGGTAATTTTACGTTATCTGTCCGGTCTGCACGAATCGCTTTCCGGAGACACGCATGTTGCGCAACCGCTAAGCCCCGCCCCCTACCCTCACTCTCACTACCTTCTTCCGTTGAATTTGGTTAGAGATACGGATTCCTAAAGTCGATATTTGGGATCTACAAGAAAAATTACCCTTTGGGACATTTTTTAAACACAGGATCCAAATTTTGTGAACATCCACTAATGAGGGTAGGGGGCGGGGCTCAGCGGTTGCGCAACGTGCGTGTCTCCGGAAAGCGATTCGTGCAGACCGGGCAGATAACGTAAAATTACCAAAAGTTGGGAATCAATTCTAGGATGGTTTTAGGTCCTCCCTGCACAGGAAATAAATTTTGAAAAAAATCACCCTTGGAATGGTACACCTCCAAAGACGACCCATGGGAAAAAGTGATTTTTTTACACCAAAAAATTAAATGTCCTCCGATCAACACCAATCTTTCAGGGTCTGCTGGGGTCACCGTAAGAATCATTTTGACGCTTTGCACGAGTCTCTAGCACGCCTGAGAGCTGAGATACGAGTTTGCAGCCCATAAATTGCAGCAGGGCTGCAGCTGCGGAAAAAAATCACAGCAACTTGAAAATTTTTTTCAGAGTTGTCCGTACTAAGACCTTTAAGTTCAGGAGTTTTTGTGAGCAACAATGCACGCTCCTAATTTATAAGATTTTTCGAAAAAGTGCTGTTTGATTGCGTCATCACTACGCAATAACCAGAACTTTTCGTAACACCGCAATATCACGGTTGTATTCCCAGATAGATTAGCTATCTTCACTCCAAAAATTAGCTCAATAGCTATCCTGGTTAAAAAGTTACAACGAAAAAACGAAGTGGGCGAATACTTTCCGGCGCTACTGTACATCCAATTCAACGCCTGATATCTGTCTTTTCCAACTGTTTTATATTCCCATCGTACACAGAATCAGCTTAGAAGAGCACTTGACTATATGCGGCACGCGTGAAACACATCTACGTTTAAATTGTGCGATGTGATTGTAATTTATTGATGGTCGCGAAATATGAACTGGGTTATGTTTCACGCTGGGTTCATCTCCCCTTTCTTACTGGTTGACTAATTCGGCTTCGCTCATTGCCATGAAATCTTAAAATTGCCCCTACCACTCTTTTCCTCCTTCTTCTCCTTCTGATAAGGGCGAAAGTGGCGATGTAAGTGACGACGACGATGCCGTTGAGGAGAAGAGCGATGAAGTACCTGGAAGGGTCGAAGATGACGGCAGTCTGGACAGCGTTTTCTATCATGAAAACAAATGTCCAATACGAATCAGAACTGAGAAATAATTCGGATCCTATTCATTCTGATCCGCATTTTCAAAAAAGGTCTAGCAGGAGATGCATTCATGAACGTAGAATAAAACTGGGACTGCAGTTCTCTTACGTGAAAATGCAAAAGTAAGGAAATGAACACACCACAATTGATTAGCGATGTAGGGAAGGCTCAACGGAGGCTGGCACACGGGGATCTGAAACATTTGCAGTTACTGAAGAGATGTCATCGTTTTATTTGGTTCTCATTCAGTCGACAAAAAGAGACTCACCGTTGCCTCATCCATGTTCACTACTGCAGTGACGAGCACTGCTGATCCATAGCAGATGATCGGGATGAGATAGAGGAGGAGATACGGATAGAGATTGAGGAGGCGGTGACTGGAAGTAGGTTTATTGTTTGTGCGCCGCGTATGAAAGGGGAACTGTTTTGATGTACCCCACTTGAATTTGGGACAGGAGTGAAACGTATTTGAGAACACCATTGAATGTGGAACTTACCGCACGGGTACGGTAATCGATAGGAGTAGATCAGTCGAGATTGCAGCCATTAATCCCGATTGAACGCAATGCATGAAGACGTATGGAGAGAGGAGACGGAAGCAGAGGGGACTGCAAAGGGGAATTGTTTAAAGTTCCCCTCCACTCACTTTTTTACCCTAACTTTTTATTCGATTTTATGAAATGATAGGGCGCCAATTTCATGTAATCGAAGAAAATAACGCATAAAAATGAAAAAGAAGCCAGTTACGATTTTTCAAAGTCCGTTGCCTGAACAACAAGCCCTCGAACATACTGTAATTGGGAGGCTATCGAATGCGCTTCCCATCTCTCTCACTGTCTCGCACTCTCTCAATTGGCCGCGCTCTCTCTCCCTTGGGATCGATTTCATCATGAGACGCGCCGATCGAGAGAGAGACGCCGGTACTGATCTACCTTCCTTTCCCTCTCGCACCTATCTGCGCGCGAGTTCAAAGATTTGACGTGTGTGGAGGGGAACTTTAATCCAGCCACATGTTAGTTTGTTCGCACCGCATTCGAACACCATGCTCGACCAATCCCGAGACTGCCTTATTTTCGCCATTCTTTAGCAGATTTAATTGTTTTTCTGTTAACTATATTTGCCAATTGTGCCGCCAAAAACAGGTGGAATCGACGAAAACGTGGGAATAAGAATCAGCGCACCGTTCGATGGTCTCTCCAGAGAGGGCGTAGAAGACTCCGACCCATTCGTAGAGGAGACAGATGGATTGAGAAGAGACGAGAAGGGTGAGAAGGATTCCTGCAATACTTTTTGTTGTTTTGGAAATGCATCCTACTCTTTCGGCCACTCGAATGAGTTTCAGCGTTTGCTCAAAGTCAAAACTGCTCCACTTCAACAATTTGTTCAACATTTTCTTTCTTTAGAAAAACAATTTGATCATTGCTCGACCGTATGGTCGTTTTGAAGTAGGTAGAGAAAACCATCATGAAAATCCCCACCGTATTTCGTTCGAAGCGCCGGCAGTCGGTAGTGAGCGTAGATCACATTCGAATTGCCGAATAGGCCTGTAATAGACTTAGTTATTACGAATGGAACATCATAGTTCTGCTTCAGAATACAGAGAAATGAATGAGAGAGGCACAACACACAACACTTTTGAAATTCGACGGAACGTCACTGACCGATAACATTGAACACTCCGATGCAAGTCCACATAATGGCCCGGTCAATGTCTGTGATCATCCGAACTAAAATTATTCACAATTAATAAAGCGCGGCGACCTCTGTCATCGTGTCTGTCCGTGTGTTCACTCGCGAGAGAGCACATTCATTTGCGAAACGATTGGGTAATATCGTTTGAGCAATGAAACTGTCGCCGTATGAAAAGAGTCAACTGAGGCATAAAGTGCAAGACACGAATGAACTAATTGTCTACTTTCCAACCGATGAAGCGCGCGGAATTGAAACGTGAATTCTCAAGTATTGAAAGTTGATATCCAGCGGAAATGGAATGAAATTGCTCATAGCCGTGGGAAAAGTGAGAAGAAGGAGGGATCATAAGAGAGGCCGCGTCGTGAATGGACTTCAGATAGGATTTTCTTCATGGGTTCCAGTGAAAATGGATTAGCCGGCTTTTAAGGATACTGAATAGAAGCCGATGACATGAAAAAATGGAGAATGGATAAGCAACGACAACTCCTTGTTCTGTTCATTAGCTATTGAACACCATAAACTAGCGAACTACGTTCGCTAATGCAGTATACTTAGCTCATAAATAATAAAGCGTTGAGGTTACGTATGCGCATTGGCATCTTCCCTTGTAAAAGGCTCGATTCCGCCACTTCGTGGCTACATCGCAACTTTTTCGGATCGCTCTCGGCCTCACGAGCCTTTCACAAGCGCATCGCAGGCTTCGCATGAACTTGGCGGGCATTTCTATGCAGTTCCAATTTTGACAGTCTTTGAGTGATCCGGTTAGCAACATTCAGCTAGAAAGAAAACGCAGTTGACCAGTTAACTTCGTTTAGGTAAGGGGAAATCAGGTTTTTTTTATCCTGTTTGACGCCGCGGATGCGCATTGGCATCCTCCCTTGTAAAAGGCTCGTGAGGCCGAGAGCGATCCGAAAAAGTTGCGATGTAGCCACAAGCGCATCGCAGGCTTCGCGTGTTTTGGCGCACTCTCACATGAAAAAATTTAAAGAAATGAGCGAGAAAACGCTGAAAACGGCGCGAAATACGAATTTCGTCATATTGCATAGTGATGATGAAATATGTGTAAAAAGTGAAAGTTTTGATCACGTGGAGTTGTTTGGCAACTCGCACGGCCATTTTGGTTGAGTTAGCGCTGAAAACGGAGCGAAAAACGGATTTCGTCATATTGCGTAGTGATGATGAAATTCATATAATTTTGAAAGTTTTGCTCACGATGATTCTTTTGGTTCATCGCTCGAGTGATTTGGTCAAGTTAGCGCCGAGTTACACGCGAAAAACGGGTTATTGCGTAAGGATTACGTCATATTGCGTAATGATGACGAAATAGGTATTGATTTTTTAAGTGTAACTTTTTATGAGAAGTCGAATGGTATCGGTCCTGGGTCTGTGCGACGACGTTAAAGTGGTTTTTTATGCATTTTTTTTTGGAGCGTGACAGACAGACAGACAAGCAGACAAGCAGACACCGTGACATACAGACAGACATCTTGATATTATACTTTTAGAGGAATCCGGCACAGCAGCTGAAAACGCACTACAAAATAGGGAAGCGAACAGCGGAAAAGACTGTCCCGAATAACACAGAAAAGGCATTGTTGTCTATTTCTCGCACATTTCGCCTACTGAGAAATTGTAATACGAGTACGTGAAAAGACGGAAGGTATGACGAATAAAGAATGGATAAATTATTAATCTTATCTCATGTGATCGGGCAGGGAAAATGGAAAGGTGCACTCTTAGTTTCCTCATTCCGATGGAATTCTGACCAATGCTAGTCAACAGACTTCCGTCTCCGTGATTCCTCACAAAGAAGACCCGACGAAGAATTCAGTGAAATATGGGAACCCATAGAACCCAGCGACGAAAGAAGATTCAAGGACGTCTAGCGAAGAACGCGATAAACGGTCATTCTTTAAACGTGGCTGGTTTGAATGATAATTTAGAAAGTTCTGCGAAAGCGACTGGTCAACAACATAAGCACAAGATGGGTTTGCGAAATGCGTCTAGTGAAAAGGGTCTACAGTTTAGTGCTGGACATGCAATGGATAGTGAAGGGAGACGGATCCGAAATGGTAAATGGAAATGACAGTTCTTGCGGGAATGAAATGAGGCAGAAATGAATGGAGAGAAGGCAACCAAAAAAGGGCAGCTCTTATTGAGACGGAAAGTTCGAAGAACTTGATGCTTCCAGTGCGTTCCACGTTCGAACTTTGAAGAATGCGGTCCTTCAACGCAATCAGCGACCCTCACACAGGGGGGGGGGGGTCTAGACGAGCACTGAACTTTCAAGGCTTCAGTTCATCTGCGAATACGTCTCCTTTTGTACATAGGTACAGATAACAATGATGTGTTTTTTTCAAAGGACTAGTGAAAGAAAAAAAGCGTACCGAAGGTTCTTTCGTCGGAGAGGGCACAATAGAAGGCATCAATATCCGCAAGACTCTTCTTTCGTTTGATTCAGCTTTGACAGCGCGAATGCAATTACCGATCCTTTTTGTGACAGTGAGACAACCAAAGACCAAGTGGCGTGTTTTCAGCTGTGCTTTCGGTGCAAATGCGGAGGACCTTCGAATTCATCTTTTACGGCCAAAGAATATGGCTGGTGGATTATTTTTGTGAGAAGAAGCATTCGTCAACCATTAGATTCTTGAATTCGAAGCTGTTGGAATTGAGTTGGATGTGAACCAAAAGCTGAATTGACATTATTCATGATGCCACAGTCATGACCACACTTTGAAACGTATTGTGAAAAATCCCCTTTACTTGTTAAAAAAAAGAAAAAAAGTCCCCTTTACTTTTTCTCACACTTTAACTCGTTTTAAATGCAATAAAAACAAATTCGATGAAAATGATCTAGCACTAGATCACGTTGCTTCTTTCAGCACGTTCTCTCCAGTCAAAATTGCAGTCTTCCCTAATTCGATTCATTGTCTCTTCTCCTCCATTCCTCATTTTCCACTTCATTCGCATCGTCGTTCATCCTGGAATGCGGCCGGAGGCCGCCCTCGACGGCACTGATGGTTGGTTTGGAGGAATACCGTATCGACTAAAGTACCGTAACCTACCGTATCCCAGGAACGACGATATCGACTGGCCTCTCCCTGCTCGTCCTCTTCATTCTCCCACTGAGCGCCTTCGTCTACTGTGCAGGAGGGAAGACCCCAACCTCAGGTATACGGTAGCTGGATACGTTATCGACTCGAGGATGCTGTAACTTCTCCGCTTTCAAGGCCAAACGAACGGGACCTCTGACAAGTCGAACAAGTCTGGGAAGACCAAGTCCGTGTCTAAGTCAACTGCCGGCTCGAGTGGCAATGCTGTGCCCAGTGATGGAGCTGCAGCTGCTGCAGGTTATTGTTCATTGGTTTTTGGTCTCTGATCTTTGATCTTTGAGCTTCGGCAAAGACGGAAGACTACAGGCCACAGTGGGTGACGGCGCTTCTCGAGACACAGGTGAGATCGAAGAGGGCTTCACTCTCACGAATACGCGTGATCTCTCGCTTTGTCTGGCCTGCGAGAGATTATGGAAATGAGAGAATGGCCGGAGATGACGTCATCTACATAGAAAACATGAACAAATTCAGACGCCGATGTCGATATCGAAGGAGTTCGTAGCTCAACTAAAAGACTACTCGGCTCCAGGAAGGACAGCCGTCTCATTCGAGGCCAATACTCCAAGAAACAGGTACGGTATCCATCTATCGCGAAGTGACAGATACGGTATCCTCCAGTTCTCGATCAACCATTACAGTATCCTTCTCAGATACGCGGACATTCCTTGCTTCGATCAGGATCGAATCATCCTCAAAGGTCCGACGGACTACATCAATGCCACCCACATGAAGGCACCCGATGGAGTCAATTACATCGCCACTCAGGTATACGGTAGACTACGGTAGATGGATGGATACAGTACCCGTGCAGGGTCCCATGACGGAAACTCGGGCCGAGTTCTGGCAGATGGTAGTGCAGGAGGAAGCACTCATCATTCTGCAGTTGTGCAAGTTCATCGAAGGTTGGTTCCCGCACGGAATGTCTCGGTTACGGTAGCTTCCACTCAGGAGATACGGAGAAGTGCTCGGAATACTGGCCGAATGGAGAGAAGGAGACTACCGTACTCGACAAGATGACGATTCGGAGGCTGGAGAAGTCTGAAGAGATTGCGCCAGGCACAGTCAAGACCAAACTGCGCATCGAGGGGTACGGTAATCGAATAGACTGTAGCCTACCGTAACCCATCGCAGCAAGACGATCAACCGCACGGTGCAGCACATCTTCTGCGATTCGTGGCCAGACAAGCTCGCGCCCTCCGATCCCGCCACGATCATCAAGATATGGAAGTACGGTAGCTGGAGGGTACGGTATACTATTGTCCTTCTGCAGCTACATCAAGGCCAATCGTGGTACTGGTCCTGTCATCGTTCACTGCAGCGCTGGCGTGGGACGGACGGCAACGTTCATCGGTACTTGATCGATAACTGACTACCGAAATCGGGTAAATTCCGTGCAGGACTCAGCTACGGAGTGGAGATGCTCAAGAAGCAAGGAGGAAGCGTGATTGATGTGGTGAAGGAGTTGAGGAAGTGCAGACAGAAGGCCGTGCAGACACACATTCAGGTATACTGTAGGTTACATCGAGAGTACGGAAGATTGATTGTAGTGCTAGCTAAAGTTACGTCATCATTAGACAATCATCGATCTGTTGCAGTACGGGTTTCTACACGCCGCCCTTCTCGAAATGTTCATACAGGTGATCTCTGATCTCTGATCCCTAATCTTTGATCTCTGCAGATGAATCTCTCCCCTCGCTCCCCACAGGCCGCATCATTCATGGAGGCATTCCGAAAGCAAGTGGAGAGGTCAATGGAGAAGAAGGAGAAGACTGAGAAGAGTGTGAAGTGAGGAAGTGAGGATCGCCTATCGGTTACTGTATCGAGTACCGTAACCGAGAGGTACACGCCTCCTACTAACAACCGGTAGTTACCCTTCAGTAGTGCGGAACTACAGAGCCCTCACAAGTGATTCGAAGTAGAGGGAGAGAAGAAGAAACAACGAAAGTCGAATCCATTTCATTACTAATTCCACAACTGATAACATGTCGCGAATAAATCGGTGGTGTTTTCGCTATTCAATGTACATGTGCCTTCGCAATATAACGCATACGAGAAGCAACAAAAATATTTCTAATTATTATTTTTTAATAATTAAAAAATAAACCACTTCACGATGTTGTTCTCGAACATTTCTGATGTTCGTATTACAGTAATACAGATGCATACTTTCGAAATTTCGCGAAATTCTTGATAATCGATAACTTAATTAGCCTTTGATTTCAACCTGTTTTTCTCTTGTTGAGCTTGCCCATTGTGAACGCAATCACCGCTTGATACTGTCAGCAAAGCATCAATCTTGTTAGTAATCGTTTTCCGTTTGAAAAATACGCTTTATTTGAATTCGCGCTAGAACGCGTCCATTCCAAGCGTCCGCGTCTCTCGCGTCTCTTTTACCGCGTGGTTAGGCGCTGGTTAGTCATTCATTCTGGACTTTTCTCTCTTTCATAACCGTTGCGCAACCTCCTCACTATTTAGTTCCACCGATTTCTTCCTTTTCCCTCATAGTTCGCTTCATTTATCTTCGCTCTTTCTAGAATGCAAATATTCGTCAAAACGCTCACCGGAAAGACCATCACCCTCGAGGTCGAGGCCTCTGACACCATCGAGAACGTCAAGGCCAAGATCCAGGACAAGGAGGGAATCCCTCCCGATCAGCAGCGTCTCATCTTCGCTGGTTAGTTTCGTCACTTCTTGATGTTCCTTACTTTTTGGCCTCCCAACATACTTGAGTTGTCGAACGATTAGTGGCCACATACTCTCACGTTTGGGAAATATAAACCTCTTGATTTTAAGGCTACGCAATATTTGTTGTTGTAGTAGTAAGAAAATTACGTATAATTTACATCTATTTTTCTTTCTTCAGGTAAGCAGCTCGAGGACGGTCGCACCCTCTCCGACTACAACATCCAGAAGGAGTCCACCCTTCACTTGGTGCTCCGTCTGAGAGGAGGAATGCAGATATTCGTCAAGACCCTCACCGGAAAGACCATCACTCTCGAGGTTGAGGCCTCCGACACCATCGAGAACGTGAAGGCCAAGATCCAGGATAAGGAAGGAATCCCTCCCGATCAGCAGAGATTGATCTTCGCCGGTAAATATTTATTTTCTTTTTATTATTTCGAAATGTATTATGTTAATAGTTCAGTCGATTATTTTTTCCCTTTCCAGGCAAGCAGCTCGAGGACGGTCGCACCCTCTCCGACTACAACATCCAAAAGGAGTCCACCCTTCACTTGGTGCTCCGTCTGAGAGGAGGAATGCAGATCTTCGTCAAGACCCTCACCGGAAAGACCATCACTCTCGAGGTTGAGGCCTCCGACACCATCGAGAACGTGAAGGCCAAGATCCAGGATAAGGAAGGAATCCCCCCTGACCAGCAGAGATTGATCTTCGCCGGTAAGCATTTATTTATTTATTTTCGAAGGTGTAATTATCCTAGACATCGATCAATTAATATTCTTCATCCTTACAGGCAAGCAGCTCGAGGATGGCCGCACTCTTTCCGACTACAACATTCAGAAGGAGTCCACCCTCCATCTCGTTCTCCGTCTGAGAGGAGGAATGCAGATCTTCGTCAAGACCCTCACCGGAAAGACCATCACCCTCGAGGTCGAGGCCTCCGACACCATCGAGAACGTGAAGGCCAAGATCCAGGATAAGGAAGGAATCCCCCCTGACCAGCAGAGATTGATCTTCGCTGGCAAGCAGCTCGAGGACGGTCGCACCCTCTCCGACTACAACATCCAGAAGGAGTCCACCCTTCACTTGGTGCTCCGTCTGAGAGGAGGAATGCAGATCTTCGTCAAGACCCTCACCGGAAAGACCATCACTCTCGAGGTCGAGGCCTCCGACACCATCGAGAACGTGAAGGCCAAGATCCAGGATAAGGAAGGAATCCCCCCTGACCAGCAGAGATTGATCTTCGCTGGCAAGCAGCTCGAGGACGGTCGCACCCTCTCTGACTACAACATCCAGAAGGAGTCCACCCTTCACTTGGTGCTCCGTCTGAGAGGAGGAATGCAGATCTTCGTCAAGACCCTCACCGGAAAGACCATCACTCTCGAGGTTGAGGCCTCCGACACCATCGAGAACGTGAAGGCCAAGATCCAGGATAAAGAAGGAATCCCTCCCGATCAGCAGAGATTGATCTTCGCTGGTAAATTTTCATTTGCTTATTTTTTTTATTTCGAAATTTTATTTTATTCGTTGATCGATAAATAATCCTTTTCTTCCAGGCAAGCAGCTCGAGGACGGTCGCACTCTCTCCGACTACAACATCCAGAAGGAGTCCACCCTTCACCTTGTTCTCCGTCTCAGAGGAGGCAACTAATCGGTATTACATTCGACTGACTAAACGTCAAATCAACACCACCACACTGTAAATTATACTCGATGCATAAACATGTTATTTATTCCTTGATTGAACTTCGCTTTCGAACACTCTTGAAGTTAGCGACAGTGTTAATGGAATTGTCAGACTTGATCCGTTGTTTGCCGTTACGGATGAAATACCTGAATGTGTTTATCTTTCCGCGTCTTATATAATGTGTACCTGTAGTCATCAGTGAATAGTAGGATAGCTAATGGATTGGCTATTGGAAAGAGGTAGACCATGATTGCTTTTGCGATACATATGTAAAAGGGCACTGTGTATCTGAAGCGCATTTTATTGCTCGATTCGTAGTATTCATCTACCCAATAGTGACGGAAGTAGCATCAATGAATGGAGGGAGGTAGAGAAAGAAGAAGGGACTGAGCGCCTGAATTATCGATTTGTTTGTGAGGTTGTTATGCTAGGAACCTGGCACACTAGCATGCGAAACACTTGTTGTTGTAACGCTTGTGCACGACGAGAGACGATATTGTGACGGATGACCGTATCTGAGATGTACTTGATAGCTAAAGAAAGACTCGGCATGCGCACAAATCCTTCGGCCCGTGTAGAAAACAACGAAGATTATGGCTAGGAACGAGACTTGGAACAGCCCGGAAAGTCCCATGCCTACCATTCCTCGTCTGTTCATTGTGGGATCCTGAAAGGAAGAAGTACGGTATTTAGAGTATCGATCGATCTCACAGTCATGTCATTGGCTTGATAGTAAACTTGTGAGAAGTCAACCTCGTAGACCTCCGCAATTAGGTTGTTCTGAGTATCAATCGATATTCAGAAATAGGTACGGTATCGAACCATGGTAACTGTGAGGTCGTCGAGTGGGGAGGTTGCCTGATCGAGTAAGATCCCTTGTGTCAAAGCGAAGCTTGCGCAGAACAGGCACAGTACGATTCGCACAACCTTCGAGTAGTACAGTCTCTTGAGACGTTGCGAGCTGTGATTATCGATTTTTCTTGGGAACGGATACTGTACGATACTTGCAGATTACTGTGTAGCGATAGGCAAATGTGGCTGCGACTAGGAAGGAAGTGGCGATCATTCCTGAGAAGTGATTCGGAGTGATCTTTGATCTTTGATGTCTGAATTCACCAGCATGCCAAACGATAAAAGCCGGTCGAACGAGCGAGCCGAGAAATGACGTCATCGGCAGGGTTGAGGTGTACCCGACGGGAATCAGGGCGAGTAGTCGGCCGTCCGCGTGCCATAACTGAGATTACGGTAGGGAAGATGGAGCGTGGGCTGGGTCAGACTTATTACCGGAACTGTGATTGCGTAGGCCGCGGAGAATAGGAGATCGAAGATGACGATAGCGAGAGAGATCACTCTGAATTGGTCATCGATTTTCATATTAATGGAGTACTGTAGCTGGTGAAAGGTTCGTGTTACGTCGTCAATTGTAGGCGAATTGTAGGCTAAGTGCAAGTGATAATTCGTTTTCCTGGTTACCTCACGAATGGAAGGTGTACTATAGGGCAAGTGAGTGGTCTGTTCGTTGTCTCTCACCTGTAGCCACTGTTCTGAGTGGAAGTACCGAAGCCGAGACAGCTGAGTAAGAGAAGGTTGAGAAACCACGAAAGAATGAAGCAAAACAGAGATGAGACGGCGAGAATCCGGATCATGACATGGCGTGCGCTCCACCGAACTCGCAATTGGGTTAGTCAATCTGAAATAATCACTTGCGGGGAATGTGCGTACGTGAGTGGGAATGGTGTGGGTGAAGTAGTCAATTGAGCGCCGAAGCCGTTTAGTTTTCTAACAAGCTGGAGCTGAATTGGGAATGAGCAAGGAATGCTATCTCAAGTTGAAACTCCGAGCGGGCGGGTTATTGTGCGACCGTGGGAATTGTTCGCTTCGAATCACGCGTGAGTGATATGATTGGAGTAGCAGGAATGAAGGAGATGGGAGAGGATAAGAGAAGAAAGACTGGTATAATTAGAATAATGTGTAGTTGGAGGGAATAAGGGGTGATTTGTTCAGTCCGAGATCGAGTCCGTTTGAATAAGAACGGCCGGTCTTTAAGACGTTAGAGCTCTAGGACCATAGACTAGGCCAATAGATACAATAAAATGCACAAAATGTAGTGAGAATAAGTACAGTTATCGGTTGAAGTGCTGTTATTATAGTGGCAAGGCACCACTGATCGAGGGCTCCGAATACGAAGGAGTGGATTTAGAATTTCTGAGAATTCATTTATTTTGACGTAAGAGACCCGTAAGCACGTCTCACAAGAGTGTCAATTACCAGTAGCGAATAACAATGAAGGATAACAATATTACGAATAACGGCGATTTGCGTAATTGGGCAGCTGCATCTGCAGAGTTTTCCACTTCCTCCTCCTCGCAAACGTCTTCTCCAAAGTAGTTGTAGCACATGCGAGTGCTCTCAGCAAGGGGCAGACACTGCTGCAGAGCTGCAGCATCTGCAGCAACCGGCTGCATTCGTCGGCTGCTGCTGCAGCAGCCGCACAACAGCGTGTTGTTGGCCAGCTGCAGCGCTGAGCCTGCTGCAGAGGCGAGGGCCTCTCGATCTGCGAGTACAGTGCCAGAGATGGCGGTTACTCGAGAGGAGAGAAGAAGGGGAGAAAGACGACGAGCTCGAGAATCGCGAATGTGGAGATTGAGAATGGAGGAGGAGAGGAGGGAATCACGAGGAAGGGAAAGGAGGTGAACTCGGTCGAGAGTGAGGGAGGAGATGGAGGAAGAGTGGAAGGAGGAAGGGGAGAGGGAAAGGGAGGAATCGGCGATGTAGAGGGAACGAAGGGAGGAGGAGGTGAAGGCATTCGGGCTGGAAAGGAGGTGATGAGTATCAAGGTGATTTTGTGCTTAACTGTGGTTTCATATATTGCAAGTGCGCAGTGCGTTGATTTGACTGGCATAGGTTGTTCTAGTACTGATAATATGCTGGTATAACTAGGGGCTAATGTATGACCTACCGTATCTTGGCAGTTGAATGGTAGATGTGGAGGGTGTCGAGGGCCGTGGGTAGGGAAGAGAGGGAGAGTCGTTGAACGCGGAAAAGGTAGAGAGAAGAGAGGGAGGAGTTGCGGGGAAGGGAGACCTGAGATGATTGGGGTTTTAGTTTACATTGACAAGTGTTGTGTGGAAAAGTGATTCAATCTGTTGTGGGCTCTAATTTCTAAAAAGCTTATATCTTTAGCTTGTTGATACTGTCGACTGGATGAGCTGTGCTTCACCATGCAAGCATAGTTTATGGTTGAACGAAGGATTGATTGTCCACTGGTAGGGAATTTACAATATTTCTGCGCTGGTGTATGTGATGTCTGTCATCATTGCATTTGATCGACTTATCTCTGCCGCAAACTTCTATCGTACCCCTCTCACCTCGAGACTCGGGCAGTCACCCATCAGTAGCACGCTCTGATCTGGCTCCAGGGCTGGTGTGGATGCAGTTTCTGCAATAAGTCAGTTGGCGATCAGCTGTGGTGTAGTATCTACAGTACCCTCGCAGGTGCACTCGAGCATCCGCCATTTCCTCCTGCACAGTGCGCCTCCAGGGTAGGCAGTGGCAGAAGAGCCCTTGCAGACGGATGAGAGAGGGGCGGAGCAAGTGTTCGAGGAGAAATGCCAGTCCTGAGGGGAAAATGGAGTTACAGTAGGGTACTGTATTGAATTATGGGGACAGGATCCGGTAGAAGGACATGTGAATGTAGGAGAACTGTGTGCCACCCGGTCATGATATCCTGTAGGCGATCGTGAAGATGATAGGATGCTGCCTTTGGGGAGAACTAGCTTACTAATTGAGTAGCTATTTTGGTTATGGCAGTTTGATACGATAGGCGTGAGGTAATATCAGTTCCCGATACTTACTAGTTCATCTCTACTTGGAGTGAGCAGGAGATTGTTGAACTCGCAATCGGTGAGATTGCATTCGAAGGAAGATCGAGTGATGGAGAGACGAAGGGGAGAGAAGGAAGAGAAGAAGGTACGACCATCCAGACCGATTGTAGAAGAATCGAAGGAGAGGAGCGAGATCTGAATGAGTATGGTAGGAAGAGTACGATAGTAGTGTGGATATCATACTACTATGCCCTGTGCCCGGCATAGTGAACGTTTAGACTGCGGGAAAGTATGTGTTTCACTATACCATCATAGTTAGCGTGTAAAGCGATGCAGGTCGATTTCGTCTACCAATAAGTGAAGCTCTATGTTAGTAGTCTGATTGTGAAAGGAGGGTGTTATGTCTAGGCGGGCACTGAACGATGCCAATATTTCGAATATTGAACATCAGGGATGATGTAGGATTCCTTGTGGTTTGAGATGAAACCGTCGCCGCTCGATTTCGATGTACATACGTGATGAATCACCGGAAGCTCTGCCCTCAGTGTCGATCATTTCGAACGATTTTCGTTCTCTAAAGGGACGGATGAAGGAAGGAGGAGGATGTGAAGGGGGCGATGAGTCACTCGTCTTTCCTCCCTTTTCGTCCCCCCACTCCCCTCTCCTCTCCACGATAAGTAAAAGGTGACTGTCCAAAAGGGAGAGGATCCCCCTCTTATCTTTGCCGCGGCCCGCTTGTGCTACGGCTATCTTGTGGTTGTGACTGCGCCGCAAATCCCCTGGCCGAATGCAGGTTGTTGTAGGGAAAGTGAGGGGAGAGGGCCACTTGACCCGGTGGATTGGCGCTTTTTGGTGAATAGTTCCGTACCGTCGAGTTGCGAAAGGTGTCTCCAACGACCATTTCCAGTCGACTTCGGTCGATGATGAATCTATTTGCTGTAAGATTCGAGAAGGATCCTCGAAGGACTTCTTGGATCGAGGTACTATAGAATTGGGCATTGTCGAATCTTGCGCCCGAAAAGGCGTTGCGTGCGATGGTTCCGATCTGAAAAGAGTGGGTTGATACTCGATTCGAGAGAGGTAATGAATCACTGAGACAGCAAGTACTCATTTCACTCCCCTCTTGACTGCTCTTCTTCTCAACCGGTAGCCCCTCCTCGAGTTATGGGGTGACTCTCTCACTTTCGTATGATATTTCGCCGGTTAGACAGAGCGAGACATCGTTACTCCCTTCCTCTTCTCTCCCATCATACTACCCAGTTTTTAACGAGCTAAGCATGATGTGTTCGTGTATTCCCATCGTTCTCCTTCTTGCCCCTCTGGTAATTGTATCTTTCTGGCAAATAAATGGAAGACGAAAAACGACGCCGTTGGCTGTTGACAGTAACTGCGCTTTTTGCCCCATTAGAATGGTAGTTGATCCGAATTCAAACAATCGAGGCAGTCTCATCTGGTAGTATTTCCCCCCTCATTCGACGCGTTCCTTTTCCCCTTTCACTTGCCACTCTCTCCATTTCACACACTCTCTCGTCCCATCCTCGAGACACATCGCCCCCGACCTTGATGAACTCTCCACAGGCGGAGAGGGTGTTCCCATCCAGAGGCCGGTCGGAGCTCCCCCCGCCCTCCCCTCTCCTCCCTTCGCCTGCTCTCTGTCCTTCTCCCTCTCCTACCTGTCCCCTCTCTCTCCTCTTCCCTGTGTCTAACTGTCCCTCTTGGTCTCCTCTGTCCACTGAACGAACTGCCTCGCGTCTATTGCCATTTTGATGCCGTTTCCACTCGTTTTCCCGCGTGTTTTGCCGCGAGTTCCGTGTTTCACCATGATAACATGATTAGGCAGAGGTCACCTGGGAATCGTTGATTTTAAGTGCCGAGATTATCGATTGCCCGAACGAGCGATCACCAATGAGGGCCACGGTTGATTTATGGAAGACCAGCGAGGATATCTGGAATGATCCTTGATCTTTCGCTTCTTGTCACTTGATTGTTCTTTGATCTTTTTATCGCAGTTTCCATTGTTCTCCAAGCTCGCGCGAAGTGTATGTGTATAGTTTGCGACAGGCGCGAGCACTGGAATATACAGTGACTGGATGCGATAGATTGGTCGTTGGCGCCTCATAAAAGTGTATCGAGAGATGGGGAGGAGGAGGAGGAGGAAGGGGAGAATATGCGAATTGAAAGGGGTGGTTTAGTATTGCACACACGCCCTGCGGTTTATTGCATAGTGGACGAGGGACTGTGAGCGAGTAGCATTCCTTGGACTGTTGTGTAATTTCGAATTTTAATGGGTTCAGGCCTGTTTTCCGTTTATCCATCTGCCTCTGAGGGGACAGAAGGTACGAGTCACCACAGCGCGTAATTAAGCTGTTGTGAAATGGCGGAGACTGGCAGGGGGCTTAGACGGGTCGAGAAGGCGCGAGATGAAGCTGATGTTGGGGAAATCAGCTGGTAAACACCACGAGGATAACCGTGCCTGTCGGGACGAGGAATGCATTCGGATAGAGGAGGGGATGGGGAGATAAGGGAGAGGGTAGCGCCTGATCGGGATGGTGAAGGACGGTGCTTCTGTGCTTCAAAGGAAGGTTAGGTTGCCTTACAGTTATATTCAACAATGAATGCTTCGCGTATGCTCGCTATGACTGATTTATTCACGAGTAAACTTTCACAATGTGCCACTCTATCTCTCCCATTTCGGAAGTGACTCATTCGCTCTTCCATTGTCATCGGGGCCTCTCGCTCTCTTTCTTCTCTCTGAATCTATCACTTCGTTTCCGCACTCTGCCGCCTTTTTATCGTGAATGAATGCATTGGGTTCGGGTGTTGCTGACTCCCTTCCCCTCCCTCTGCCCTCCTCCCCATCCCTCGTCTCTCATCGCCCTCACTCCAGAGGCGTTCTATTTGCACGAAGGTCTAGTGTGCTTTCCGGCCTCAACGACGAATCGACGAGTCCTTTTTTCGCCCGCCATTCGCTCGTTCCATTCCGCCCTCGTTTATTGGGGTTCCACTCGTTCCACATAGGTTTACCCTCGTGAAAGGTTCAATAGAAGTGTTGGCGGTTTGGTATGAGTTACCGAGAGTTGACAGAGGAGCTTAGAGGAACAGTCAGTGTTTGCATCCAGGGATCATGGACGGCGGGGAGGAAGGGCGGGTAGGCAGAGGGGGTGGGGGGAAATTAGATGGGTAATGGATCCCGTAGCCAACAATGATTGTTTAATGTCGATACTCGCTGTATGTGATGTAACTCTGGAACACGAGCTCTCCTGGTTGTGGATCCAAATTTTTTTACAGTTCCCATCTTCATGCGTTTTCCTATTTATCTGTGGATGAATTAGTGTTCCGACACTACTCCTATCATCTATTGGAACATGAAGGTACTGGCGTCTTATAGCTTGAACTTGAAACGTATTCTCAGCTACTTGATTTGTCTTTTCTTTGCCTCTATTTTTTGTGACGGTATTCGGAACCAAATTGAGGAATGTGATTCTCGCATCTTCTGAACTATCCCTGAAACTCCATCTCACCTTGCTTTTCTCGAATGCTCCTTGCTGAATCTCGTTGATCCTCGTTCGATTCACCTCAATCCTCTCCCAGTCTGCACTCGCGAACGCTCGTTCCGAGATGCTCTCGATCTGATTATCGATTACTTTGTTCGTTTCGCGATTCCCCGCTGCCGTATACCAGTGAGTGATTGATCGATAACCGTCTCATCCTCCTCTTTCCAGTCGGGACGCACGGAGGCGAGTGCGCACCGTGGCCAGCACGTAGTCGGCCGAGGGTACTGTAGTGGATCTGGAAGGATTACGGTATTATTGATTTTGTGTCGTTAGTCGCGAATTCTTACATCGATTCGTTCAAAGTCGAAGGTAGTAGGTTCGAAATTATCGATCGTAGAATTCGTGACGAGGAGTTGCATACCGGAGTTGACGCATTTCTGTCGCTGGAATTATAGATTGTCGGGGTACTGTAGACTACGGTATGTCACCTGCTTGGCCGGCTTTCCCTTGCTAGTGATGGAGAGGTGGGACTCTCGTATTCCCACATTGGTAGCCTCGTGATCAGAGAGGAAGAGGTTACTGTAGCAATACGCAGAGTTAATATAATTCCGAGGTACGGTAACTCACCTGAATTTACCCTCGACATCCTCGAAGACGATTTCTTCGATGGAGGAGTCGGCGAACAGAAAGCTGTGCGCGGAATCGATCTGAATTGGTAAAGTAGGAGACGAATTTGAGTTTCGGCTGAAACCTTGATCTCGCCGCGGAGGAAGATGTGCTGGACACGATACATCCCGCCTGAAGTGTGGAAAGTAGGGTAGCTAAAGTTACAGTAACTGATGCTCACCGAATGCTTTAGCGTGCAGTGTACCCATGCTGACTCGATGCATGTAGAGGTAGCGAACGTTGGAGAGATGAGCGAATGCAAGGGAATGGGTGGAGGTTATGTGCGAGTTTTTGATCTGAATGACAGAGAATGGTAGCTGTACGATAGGCTACATTACCCAGATATGGTCGAGCTTGGCCAGACCCGAGAAGGCATTCGCGTGCAGCGAATCGATCCCGCAATTGTCGATAACGAAGATTTTGGGCGCCTGAGTACGGTAGGATTGTGCAGTTTTCCTGTGTTTTGACAGTGGGAAGGAGGGGTGAATAGGCAGGAAGTTGCACTGATCAAAGAGATTCTGTCGGGGGTTTTGAGGCGGTAAATAAGCAGCACGAAGTTGAGATAGGAAGGGTTTTCGATTTGTCTGTTTAACGGAGAATGAGTATGGGTTGGGAAAAAGAGATATAGTAGTGTACCTGCTGCAGATGTCTGAATGCGAATGGGTGAATTGTGAGATTGGCTATGCCTTGGATGGTGAGACGTTTGCGAAAGGTTGTGCCTGCAATTGGGACATAAATTTATTGTATAGGCCTGAACAACGATGGAGTACTAGCGTTTAGGAAGTATGGTTGTTTTGCCTTATTGATGATGCGCGAGATCTCCTAGAGGGGGAAGGAGTTTCAGATTGTAGCATTTTGGGTATCAAAGGCATTGAGGTGGTATTTAAATAAAAGGCCGGTTAAATCATTCGTGGTATTCATGATGGGCATGATCGCCTAATCAATCAATAAGCATTGGTTTTGATATTTATTCCTGATGCATGATGGAATGGAATCAAAATCCGAGATGGTTTCTTCTTTTGTCACATCGGTGTTACTCTAGACCGCCTAGTGCAGGTTTAGGATCATTTTCGGGATATCTAATCTCACCAGTGAAAGTTCCATTGGCGAGTGTAACACTGGGACAGGAGTGAATGGTGAGCGAGTCGATGACGAGAGACCCGAAAGCGTCTAATTCGAGATGAGAATGGACAGAGTTGTCGCATCTGAAGGGAGAGAGGATAAGCAGTGCATGGTTGCTTTGTGCGAGTGTGCAGGCGTTGTTCCGTTGCATTGGCAATCAGTGAAATTAGCGCTTCTCATTTTGTTCATGATACGAAGAGTGCTGAGATCAGTGATGAAGTTATAAAACCAAAGGAAATACAAATTTATGGCAATATCAACATCTGACATCTATCTAGGTAATGCGTGCGATTGTTCTTGTTGTCCAAGACAGTCCTTGTTTACGAACTCCACGAAATGCAGCATTGCGTGGGAGTCTTGCGTGTATTTCAGCAGAAAGAGATGCAAAAGATGCGCGAATATTCGGATGCGTGGGAAGGAGCTCTGGAAGGCCATCGTTGAGAACATCGAATGCACGTTTTCTGTGCATTTTTCACACAGGCAGGTCGCTGGTCTCTCCATTCCACGTGCATTCTAGTCGGTATGAAAGTGCAAGAAAGCATGCGAAATTGAGAGAAACAGAGATTGCGCCAGAGAGAGGGAAACAACGAGCTAATTAGGAGGAAAGATTGATAGTGCGTCGGAAAGAGATTAGAAGGGCAGAAAAAGAGACTGACGTGGGAATTCGACGGGTGTGAAACGGGTTTCCCTGGGTTTTGCTTGGGATTTTTCACGGGACAGGAGTACTGAATGTCTAGACAGAAGGAAGTGGTGGTTAGGAGATCACGGGCTTGTTGAAGGATTGGAAGCGGTGATATTCGAAAATAATTAGGTAAAACTCACGAGCAAACGACTTCATCGGACTCGCAGATGCATTGAGAAGGACAGGCGGTGGTGAGGAGACTGTGAATTATTGAGGGAAGAATGCAGATGAGGATCCCCAGAACGGGAATCGCCTTTCTAGACATGCGTGTAGGCGGCGAATTCTGAAGATGTAGATGGAGTTAGGGTACAGTAGATGAATCGTGAGGGGGAATCAGAAGACCAACGACTGATCGAGACCAGAGAGCAGAGAGCAATGTCGATGGACGTGGTAGAGGAGGAGGAGTTGAATGGGAGGGCGAGAGGAGCAAAGTGAGGGAGGGAGGGAGGAATAAGGAGGAGGGCGAGAGAATAGAGTAATTGCATCAACACGGAAGACCCGCCACTGTGTGTGAAGAGTCGCGCAGTAGAGGAATGGGAGGGAGGGGGACAGACAGGGGGAAGGAGGGACCGCGTGGATGATTTGTGATGCAGATTTGATGGGATGGAAGGGGTTCTGAAGAGGGGACGGGGGATTGTGGAATAGTAGAGTAGCAAGGAGGGAGGAATGTAGGGGGTGATGGAATGAGGAGGTCCCACGGATGTTTTTGTGGCGTTGTCGCACGGTTTTGGCCAGTAGCTTTTGGTCTGTTGAAGGGGAGGAGGGAAGATTCTAGTGTTTTGTGTCGCTGCCCTCACTTTGAGTGGAAGAGGTAGTGGAGCGTGTGAAGGAATGGAAGAAGCGATTGCTGATGGCGATGAGGAGTGAATACTGTCACAAGACGATTGGCTCAGTTGGATAATAGATATTTTTTCTTGGGATGCAGGGTTTTAGATACTGGCAAAGCTACGGGGGCGAAATGAGAGAGAAGAAATGATAGACGGGAAAGAAGATGATTATCAAGGTTGATGAAGCCGGGGAGAGAGGTATGAAACGTCTGATCTTCGGTTAGAGATGATCTGAAACAAACACCCTCATCTATGTGGTACATGGCCTCTGTCTGGAGAAAGAGCAGACGGTGATTCGCAATTCCTATTAGTCTGTGCATGTGGTAGGAAGAATATGGAGAGGGTGGTTCATGCGAGAACGGACGCATTTCTGAGAAGGAAGACCGCGTGCTGAAACAGGGAAGTGAGCGCTGTCTGGAATTATTAATGAGGATGGAATCTCATATTTATGAGACCGTCTCCTTCTTCGAAGTAGATGGTACTCTGCTAATGTGCAATGCCTTTGGTGTATGATCCGCAGTAGTCCGTGGATGTGTTGTGATGAGTAGTTGGTTGTTAGTGAGTGGAGGAGTGGCAGAGTCATTGACTCGCAGATGACAGCTCGAGTAATTAGCATGTCGGAGGTCCTTTTGGATGGTCGAAGAAAGGACCAGGAGACGAGGCCATTCATGATTAGCACTCTTCCCCCTCCTCCCCCTCCTCGGCCGATAGTGGGAAGTCACTCAGGGATGACTGCGGAATGGGTATTTTGAAGTGCGGAAGTATGAAAAGAGGAAAATAGGGAAGGCATTCTAAAAAGTTTTTTGGGATGGAAATGGTATTAGAGGAAAGCTTCTTTGTGCGATTTTGTGAAGAACTGCTCATTGAGCCTGCAATTGGTGATCGAGGTTTGATAAAAAAATATTTAGTAAAGCTCTTGGAGGGCAGATTAAGAAATGTTCATTGTGGGATGATTTGTGAGCTAGTTTTTCTATCGCTTTAGCCCTTCTCGAGGTGGACGTTTCCTTTAAAGAAGGAATGCCCCGGTTTCGGGGATTGTATTTGATCTTCCAGAGTTTCCCCCATGTTGAGTATTTTCTTTCTGATTCAAAGTCACTCGATCCAGAGTGGTCGAAGGAATGCGACATGTGGGATCGTTTAAGCGGCAATTGACTCAAGTGTCTCAACGAGTGTAAAATGTGAGATCTGAGCCATCCGAGAGGTGGGTGGCATCGAAGAGACTACACAGACTACTGATTGTTGAGCTATTCGTATCGACTTTGCCTAAAATCGTTGTTCTGTGTTTCACAGTGCACTCAATTTTTGCTCGATTGGCATGGGAGTCAATCCGAGGCAGTATGGTGTTGGTATTAATGCGTAATTTTTCTCTCTTCGCTCAAATGCAATATGGGTGAGATTGATCCTACCCAGATTGCTCACTCACTGCTCTTGTGAGTCTCATTTATCGCGATTTGGTTGTTCTGAGTTGCACGGATTGTTCAAAAGTAGGCAAATGACATGATAGCTAATGAAATCGTACGATTACTTTCTGCCGAACCTCCCCACTGGAGTCAGCTCGGTTGGATCAGAGGGTTGGGGCAGATTAGCCTAGCATGGGCTGCTTATCGCGATGCGATCGCATCTATCTCTTGAGGGAGAAGGAGATGGGCAAGGATTGAGGGGAGAGGAGGAGGAGTAAGCCGACTCTTTGTGACTGAATGAGATTAGTTGATGCAGTGAGTGGTGGTATATTGTGTGTGATAGATTCCTCCTTGCAGGAAATATGAACTAGCTATTGATTGGATTATTGATAGATTGAGCCAATCTGGCCTCTAATTAGAATGGATTCTAATTACCAGATGCTCTATCCGGGAGAAGGGGATCTCAGTCATTCTCGAGTGACAGATTGTGCGGGAAGGAAGGAGGTCCTGACAAGATTGAGAGATGGGGAAAGGAGGCAGGCGATTTGGCGCACCACTGGTATTATGAGTATGGGCGGTGACACTGTTCCTCGATTGTAGTTAATGGCTTTCCCAGAACCCCCTCAAAATATATCGTGCAATCTGTCGTGTTTGTCGCATACCATTTCGTATCTTTACTGTATCTGTCGTGTGATCACTTCGTGGGGTTATGGTTATACTGGGATGAATAGCAGGTGATGAATATGAGAGCATCTTTTGGTTCGCGCCGCTTGTTCAGGAGAACTCTGTATGTGAAATAGACTGCCATTCTTTCACTTGCCGTATTTCCTACTTTCGTCCTTTCTTCCCTTTCCTTCAGTATCTCTTTCCCATTCTCTCGATACGGTTGACCGCCCTGATACGCACTCTCCCTTGCCGTTGCCCTGTACTCTTCCTTCCCTGTCTCCATCCCCCTCTCCCTCTCCCCACTCTCCTCCGTTCCCGCACTCTCTCACTCCCTCCATTCCCTTTGCTCCCTTCTCCCCATTCTGTTCGCTTCTCTCCATCTACTCGGTCCCTAGCCTTCCCCCTCTTTAATCTTTCGCTCATTTGTTCTAGTAAGCGCCTCGGGGTGTCCTTTTTAGGGGTAAGGAGGGGGTTCCCCGGACAGGCTTCCTGAGGGCTAGAGCACTTCCGATTGTCCGATTGCATCTCCTCCTCTTCTAGACAGCCCCCTGGGGTTCCCCCTCCTCCCCCCCCTTCCCTCCCTTGTAAGCACTAGGAGGAGAACCAAATCAGCGAGTGGATTGGCGCGCGTAGTGCAGTTTGAATGGGCGGAAGCGCTTGGCTGTCGATTTTGTGCGTTTCTGTCGCGAAAGCGAATTGCGGTTTCTCAATTTGATTGTGAATGAGCAAGTGTTAGTAGCTTTGATGTATGGAACTTGTATGTAAAACAAGGATAATTATCGATGATTTCCACCGCGGTTTCCTCTTGATTTGTTCCGAATTCCTCCACGATGAATCATAGTTAGGCGTGCCCGCTCTCACTCTGTTCGGGGATGGGACGAGAGAGAGCTGTGTCAGAGGGGACCCCATCATGGCTGACTAAACAGCCGGCGACGATATTTGAGCCCCGTCGATCCTTTCCGGGATGATTCTGCTAGAGGAAGAGTGCAAAAGCCACCACAGCTGAGTGTCCATTCCCTCCCCTCTCCCCTATCCCCTCCTCCACTCCATTCGTTCCCTCATTAGCTATGGTGATTGTTGTGGTGGGGCAGTGAGCTGGCTAATTTCCTCCCATCTCCCCCACTCTTCTTCCCTCATCTCGCCCCCTCGAGGCTAGCCAATGTTGTGTCCATTAATCCCGCAAGAGACCCATTGGTCGGTGGACCCGAATGTAAGTTGTCTGGATGCGAGGATTGGGAAGTGTGGAAGGCTCGTTGCTGGTGAGAAATACGCAACGTGGGTTGAGGTTGCGGGAGTAGGTCGTAAGTTTGCAATGTTGGTTTTATTCGATTGGTGCGTAATTCTTGAGAAATAAATAAGTCATCGCTAGTAGGTAGGCATGATTTCCTGTTAGACTATTGAAAGTGGACTTGGCGAATTGCAGTTGTGGCTTTAGTTCGTAAATGTGGAGAAGTTGATTGAGTAGTGGGCGACCGATGCTTATTCTATGGAAACATTAAAGCAAGTAGATGGCTAGGTGTGATTCCCTCACAGTCTCTCAGTCTAATCTGCGATTGATGGGCAAGATTATAAATGCTTGTTCCATGTGTGTGAGAGAGGGGAGGAGCTCTTTGATCTGTACCGCTAAATCCCGAACCGTTTCCCTTCTACAGTGGTTGCATCTCATTTCCGCATTTCAATCTCCGCTGCTTGTGCTTGTAGTGCTCAACATATCGCTAACCCAGTGCACCTGAAATCCTTGCTCCATCAAGACCGATTCTTGTAACTGCAATCCTTTTCCATTCATCCATCATTCCGCGACCTTTCATCCGATTCTTCTCCTTCCTTCCGTTTCGATTTGCATCTCCGTCTGCTTCTTAGTCACTATTGAGAAATCGTGACTAACTCTTCGATCTCGACTTCTGCCTTTTCTTCATCTTCTCTCCCCCTGGTTTCCCTCCCGAATCACCCATTGTACGCGCTACCGTGATCTACCGAATTTCTCGCATCGTGTATTTATCGATTTGTCGCGGTCCCATGCTTACCGTATCCTCATCGCCAGCCTCTTGCAGGGAGGAATCGATAGGTGTATCGATCGTAGGAAGAAGAGGGTTCGTGATCTACCTCCCGTGCTAACCACAACTACTCGAGCAGACTAACACCCCCAGGTACGGTAGATTGATATGAGTGGGTGTACGGCACGTCATTTCTGGTCCGATCATGTGAACGATGATGTGTAATCTTGACGAATCGTTTTGATGAAAAACTGACGTTGATAGATAGAGAAAAGATTGCGGAAGCATCGCTCGCACCTACGCAGATGACAAAACGGTGGCAGAGATGCATGAATCTTGATGATCCTGCGGTTTTTAGATGGTTGAAACATGATTCTTGCGGGATTTTAGTGTATGCATTTTATTTTTAATAATGTAATTTGCAGAACATCAACAAGATGGCCTGGCGATTCCAGCCCTCTAAGTTCAAGAACACCACGCCCAAAGTGCCCAAGAAAGAGGTGAGATTGGTTGCTTTTGGACCCAGAGTTTCTCTTTATCAATGCCAGTCTGGATTCCACAGATAAGTTATCGTGAGAATATAATCAGTTCCGGTAGTGCCGAATTCGGTTCCAGTCGTTCGAAAACGAAGGAGGGCGGAGCAAGCACACGCGTTGCGTTTTCGGGCTCTGCCCACTTTTGTTTTGCTGAGTTTTTGGCTTATTTTTTGCATTTTTTTTGTCTAACAACACAAAAACAAAGCCGTAATCGCGCAAGCAATCGATAAAACAAGTCGCGAAAACGTTCGAGCAAAACAGCGATTAAAGCGTTCCAGGGCGTCCAGATAGGAAGGTGGGCGGAGTCTGCTGCTAAACACAGAACTTTTGCTAAACATCGTAGTAGGGATGCGAGTTCGGTATCGGTATTACGGCGACCTTTCGCTCACCCTCACTCTCGCTTAGCGAATTCGCTAGAGAAGAGAGAGGGGGCGGGGTTTGGGAGCGAATTCGCAAAGCGAGAGTGAGGGGGCGGAGTCAGAGAGCGAATTCGCAAAGCGAGAGAGAGGGGGCGGGGCTAGGGAGCGAATTCGCTGTTTTGCGCGATTCGCTTCCTCGTAGGGTCGAAGGGGGAACCGTTGCCCCATGTTTTGTGAGTGCAGGATTTGTTTTAGAAGCTGCTGGCAGGATCCAGATCAATTTTCAAGTGTATTCGTTTTGAATTCGCCTAAAGATCAGTGATTTAATGAACTTTGGTGATTTTAAGAGGTCCAAAGTGACCAAAATCGAGAGTAGGCTAATTCCCCGTTATAGATGGAGCTTACCTCTCTTCAGAAGAAATGTAGAGCAGGATCTAATTGGGAAGCTATTACAATCGGGAAGTGGTGCGATAAACGAGAACTGAGATATGCCATTTTCCGTGACACACTATCGTTCCGCTCGCCTCGCACGCTTTTGGAGGGTCTCACGAGAAGTGGCATATCTCAGTTCTCGTTTATCGCACCACTTCCCGATTGCAATAGCTTCCCAATTAGATCCTGCTCTACATTTCTTCTGAAGAGAGCTAAGCTCCATCTATAACGGGGAATTAGCCTACTCTCGATATTGGTCACTTTGGACCTCTAAAAACCACAATTTTTCACTAAAACTGAAATAGCTCTGCGAATTCACCTCGAAATCATCTGAAATTTCGTCAGGACACTCCTAGAACACTCCTATCCAGATCCAGCACCAGCGAAAAATGGAGCAAAAGACCATCCTCAAACGGGAGTCGAACCAACGCTGCCGACTCCGCTGTGCGGGAGAGCGTCCTTCTCTCTAGCGAATTCGCTGATCTCTCCCCCCTCTTTAGCGAATTCGCACTCTGGCCCCGCCCCCTCACTCTCGCTTTGCGAATTCGCTGTTTGGCCCCGCCCCCTCTCTCTTCCCTAGCGAATTCGCTAAGTGAGAGTGAGGGTGAGCGAACGGTCGCCGTAATACCGATACCGATTCGCTACCGACATCCCTACATCGTAGTGACTTTGCTGAGCATTCGAAACGCACGATACAGTGATTGTGAAACCGGGAATGGGTAGTTAAAAAGGAATCGTAAGTTGGGTAGGGTTTGAGGCGATGCAAAATCCGCTCTCGTAGATCCATGTGAACTTGCATAGAACGTGAAACATGCAATGGCGAGATGGGAGGTCACTAGAGGAAATTTTAAAAAAATTGAGTTATTAACAATTATTCATTTAATTAATTGTAAGTTAATAAAATAATTGGCAGGAGACGATCTTCGACCTGCCGATCGGCACTCTCTCGTGCACGAACAACGGCATCCAGAGCAACCAGGGATTCCTCGCATTCTGCATCGAGGGAGAGGGTACGGTACTTATTGATTAGTCTTTATGTAGAGGGAGGGAGTGCTGTAGTTTATCGATTAGTTTGTGTTTGCTCCGGAGTTTGAACAGTTACTGGCTACTGAATAAATTGAAGCAATAGATTTGTAGTTTCATAGACTAATAAAGTCCACAGCTGCGATGTTGGTTTAATCAACTCGTGGGACATGTCTCGTATCAAAAATTTAATCGTCTTTGCTTCTGTTGATTATTTATTTCTCTTCCAGGTGGCAAACTGGGCGTTCTTCCTTCTGATGCGCGTGGTCGTCGCGTACGCACGGAGATCGATGTGGTGTGCGCCCATGGAGGTGAGGAGAGGGGGAAAGAGGGGGATTGGAAGGGGAGGGACTGTGAATTCGGAGGTTCACAATTCCAATATACTCACCGATCTGGAAAAGTTCTCAATAACATAATGGTTTCTTGTCAGTAGAAAGATGATTTTAAAGAAGTTGTGGGTGAAAAGGAGCAGTTGAGTTTCGTGTGGTATCGAAGTTGATTGAACTGCCGATTGTTTTGATTTCAACAGGATCTCTCCTTTAAAAAATATACTTAAATTGCAGATCAACTGGACGACTTTGCGTTCCTTCCCTTCGAGGAGAACAAACTCGTGACCTGCAGCAGAGATGATAAGGTATACGGTAGTTCATGGAGCAGAGGAGTACTGTAGGAATCGATTGATGGATCCGACGATGATTTACCGTAATTATTTAGAAAAGACGAAAGTTATCAATCAACTTCTGGTGTTTTCTCATAAATTTGGGTTCTCGATGAAACATGAAACAGACGGAAATAAATGGTGCCTCATCAGGTGAAAGTGTGGACGCTCTCTGCCTCCTCGCCCGCCGTCCTCTCGGGAGAAGTGGATATCGGCAGTGGAAGGTGAGAAGTTGATCTTTGATCTTTAAAACGTTGACGAGTACGCAGTTTCTAAGAAGCAGGATAAGTTAGGATTCACCTGCGGGATATCTCGGGCATGATTGCTGTGGAGATTGTTAGCACTTGAGGAAATTGGCGAAAAGAGTAGAACAACGTGATTGGCAGTTTGGGTTGCGGTGTCATGAGGGTATGATAGGAGATGATGGGGGTGCCACTGTTGATACCACTTCATGAGTCCATTAATGATAATTAGCATGGGTTCAGACTTCTCTCCGCCCTCGCTCCCCACTCGACGGCCTCCGACATCGTCGCCGTCGCCTCCACCAGCTCCGTCTTCGTCGTTGACGTCGCCAGAGGAGAGGCTGTCGGAGGTGAGGGGTGTGGATTACGAATTGGAGAGTGAGGGGAGGTGGTGAGGGTGAGGGTGAAGAACACGGAGTAGAAAGTTGTAGTGATGCAGGTTGTGATTGGATGTATCCAACGAGAGAATATAGATCAAAGATCAACAATCGGAATCTTCAGAGTGTTCGGGCGTCCGCGAGAAGGCACTGTCCGTGTCGTGGTCTGAGGACGGAAAGATGATGGCGGCCAGTGCGGATAAGGGAAGACAGGTGAGAACTTCCCGAAGCATAGTGAAGAAATCCATCAAAGCTTAAGTCTAGCAGATGTGCATTACTTATCTCTACTTACAGGGTCTGTTCTGGGACGCGCGTGCGGGGTCGACGCCCGTGCACGAGATGGAACTGCACTCGGGAATGGGAAGAGAGGCCAGATGCATCTATGCTGGAGACAACTTCGTCTCCACCGCATTCACCAATGTGAGTGGGGGGGGGGGGTTTGAGGAATGAGAAGCCGTCTGATAATCAAGGACTTGCGTAAAAGGTGCTTCAGGATCTGTGTTTACTAGGCTCATCTTGCAAGTACTGATTTATGGTTGAAGAAAGTTATAATAATAATAATAATATTTATGCGTATTCACGAGGAAGAACGCGGGTACAAATGGTAATAGTGAAAATTATGAATCAATTACGATATGGCATGAATTAGCAATGACAATTACATAATGGGTCAATCAGTGAAACTGGTCAGAATTCCGGATTTTACTACTAGCCTAGCCGCTCTGGGAAAGAAACTGTGTTGTCTGTAAT
>LS544542.1:63931-109001 GCA_900490775.1 Pristionchus maxplancki
GAGCGAGAGAATCGAGCCTAGATTCTGAGGGACCAAACATCTTAGGTGGTCATACCCATCACACGGCGACCAGTCCGGCTTGGATGGGGATTCCTTTCTTGTTGAGTCGTTGACAGAGACGAGGGGAATTAGGGGAAAACCGCTCTCCATCAGAGCGAATGGAGAGGGGACCGCTCGCGACGACTAACAGAATAGGGAAAAGAATAACAATCAAGTAAATTTATGCAACGAAAATTATTAACAAATACTCGAATTTCTGAGATCTACAACAATATTATGGAATTATGAGCAACCGTGCTGTAATTAAGCTTCACGAAGCGGATAAAAGGGTGGATACAAGGGATAATCTACGGATTCTCACTGGCAACTGTGCTCTCTACCGTCTTTCACACTATTTTTTCCACGAAAATGGAACGGTGGGAAAATATGGGACTTCGGAACTCTGGCCACTAGATGAGGCATCCAGGAGGGGCGAGGGAGAACTCGTCGGTTGGCTGAGTGTTCCGGCTGGATTGGCTGATGGACTCGCATCCCGAGTGGTCTGACAATGAAAAGGGAACAAATATAGTAACACCATCATATCAACATTACCGTAGGCTCGACGGGTGCGGCTACAGTATCCTCTCGAGGAGCGGCCACAGTAGGCTGAGATGTAGTGATCGCCTGGGAAGATGTGCTTTCAGTGATAAGTTTTAGAAAGCATGTTAAACCTGCTTCTCCGGATACATCCCATGATTGGAAGTCTCGTTGTTGACATCTATCTCTTCTGTAGGAGGCACCTGATCACAATGAATCATTCGTTTCATTCGGGATGATGGATTCTGGATGGACGTTTCACTCTTCATTCATTCATTCAAAGTGGAAACATGTATCTAATCAACATTATAAATCTAACATGACTGAAAGATGGAAGATTGATAGGAGGAAGATGGGGCTTGAGCAGTTCACTCCAACCGAATCCCACCGGAGGAGGCTGCATCAGATTATCTGCGGAAATTACATCTATGACTGTCTATTCTACTGATTTACTGAAATATAAACTGCATACCAATGAATCTTCTTCCTTTTTCAGTCTCCGAGATCGGCCGACAAAGCGGCTTAATCAACTCGTAGAATCTACAAGGAAGCATTTTTCATTGAATTTACAGAGAAAAATATCAAACAATTTTATAGATAACACAAATAAAAGTATGCCTGTTAATATTCGCTTTAGCAATCCTCACTCCCGTCGACTCATCCTCATAAATATTCGCCTCTGAACGGAAGAGTTTGACGAATGGTGAATCCTCGTCTCTAGAATAAAAGATATTTCAGAAATCTACATCATTCCTCATACACTTTGCATGTTTTGAAGATTTCATTTTTCTTCTAACACCACATGATTTCTAGCAGAAATGAATAATAAATTGATGAGCACGTACGTACCCCAGAAAGCAGTAATGGTAGAATACTTTGCGTGTGAACTTGGTTAGCAATACGCTCAGGACCGTCTGTCCCCAGTTGTCACGAAAGAGATGCAAATTCGAAGCCGCCTTGGAAAACATAGAACATTTTAAGAGTAAGTGCTATTGAATCTCACCGGGGCAACGAGATGCAGTCGAAGTTGCTGGCTGGTGAACAATGCGTACAGCGATTTCCTGCCCGCTTTCGTCTTCCACGTGAGCATCCGCTCTTGCACTAGATCGATGAATACTTGGGCCACGCCACCACCCTGACAGTATTTATGCTTGATTTACTGGGCGTGTGATAAGGCTAGCACACGCAATATAGCGATACAAGTGTCGATCTTGTTCACCTTTAGATTTACTACGTCCGCCAAATGTTGCACTTGGCCAGCGGATATTCCCTTTCCTTTACGCAGACGTTCGTCAAACTTAAGTGAGCATTGATTATTACTACTTTAATTTATACAGTACCTCGGTGAACATTTGATGGATCCGCATTGACTTACGTGATGTTAATGGCAACAACGTACCAGCTGCTGTAGTGGGCTGGAAGGAAAATATTAGATTTTTCATATTCGCACTATGCTTAGCAACGATCGCGGTGAACAAATCTGTCAACTGCATATTTTATACTTTTAAGCAAACGCTCACCTTGGCTACACTACTCCTTTCTTCAGGCTGCTTATTGATCTTCTGGCTGACTATTTCGATCTCGTTGCTACTATCAAATACAGGAACAAGAGTTGGAGAATCTCGAATAGATTGCATCTGGAAAAGGCAAGCACTCCTTGAAATGTTCATAGTTAAACAAAAATAAATGCGCCTGCGCTAAACTATAACAAGATATAATGGCTTCACTTCAAAATGACAGACCCTTGCAAGTCTCAAATTCCCGGGGTTTCCCTATTTCGCAAACGTTTCAACTTTTACCGTTGTACCAAATGAAATGTCTTGCAAATAACTTGCCACTGACCGCTTTCTCATACTTCTCTTCTAATTCATTCTTCTTCGCGGGACTCACACACTTCGCAATCAGAATCTGTACGATTGCCCTTCCGTATCCTCCATTCACTACGATTTCTTCCACGTTCTCCAATGCCCGATTCTCAATCGTCTCCCGCTGATCGAAAGAGCCGTTCGAGATAAACCACTGCAAATGGGATAATAAAATATATTAAACAAAAAATCCCTCACTTTGATCACTTCGCTTCCTCTCTTATCCATCATCAGTGCAAGCAGTCCATTTTGGATACATTTGAAGATAACTTGAGATAGATCGGACCGTTCCTTATCCAATCTCGTGATGAGGTTACTGTAATCGACACAAATTATTCTAGTTCAACCATTCATAACTCACCGATATTTCTCACTCATCGCCATAGTAATCACATCGTTTCCAGGGTCGATGATTGACCTTAGGGATATGGTATCCACGGGTCGAGAAGTGGGTACGGTAGCCAGGGAAGGGATTATTGCAGCCGCGGATGTAGAAGAGAACAATGGAAGAGGAGGAATCGTAGATGATGGAAGGGAAGACGGTGGCACTTCGAGAGTTATTAATGGTGTGGGTGCTGTAGCATTGGAAGGTTCGGGTACTGTAGTCATGGATGATTGGGGTACAGTATCCTTGAACGAGGAAGACTGAGACTCTCCCTCTCTTGGCCTCTTCGCAGCACATTGCAACTGCTAAAAAAGTCATCGATTGTTTATTAATCAATACATCAATATCATACCGTATTAGGAAGCCCGGCCCTTCGCTTATTAGTCTGGCCATCTACACGTGTCGTATTCTGAAAGATGCTGTTTACTGAATGATAAATGGTATGCTTTAAAACCCGATCCGATCCCATCTTCTTGCTCTTAATATACCTTACAATACTATTGTAAAAGAGCTCAAGACAAGATCAAGTCAACACAATTGCATTACCCAACTAGTAGAGATGCCTATAAGTGTCTCCTCACCATTGTATCATCCTTGGAAGTCGTCACCCTATTGAGGCAATCGTCCACCACAGATTCCATTGGAACCGCCGCTAGATGGTCGTCCAATCGTTGCCTGCAAACCGTTAATTCCCTTTCCCACAACTCCAAATTTAAAATATAAAAGATAACACAATCTGTTCACCTCTGTGCAGCAGTGAGATATGAGTCGCACGCGCGTTTGAACTCATCGAATTGAGCGGAGTTCCGAATTTGACAAATGATGGGGTTGCGTCTGGAAAGGACAAGGTTTTTATAGCTTGTGTTAGTTACTCAAATTAATATCCATTAAACCAATAATGAACTGACTCCGGCTCGCAGAGACAAGTGACTATCAGTATCTTCAAATCCATCGTACCCTTCTCCATCACTCGAATGATGAGACAGACTGTACTGCTGTGAGCGAACGACTCACGACGGCAACATATTGCCTACAATCCTTCTTTTGGAGCAAGTGGCTTTTCTCACAAACCTCGACGATCTCCTTGACCAGATAGTCTCCGTAGAGAATGGCCTGCACGAGTGCATCACTGCCCGAACTCGACTGAGCTTTGAGGAGGATCAGACGAGCAAAGGAGTCCTTCCAGCCGGGCTGCAATTCATACTTCATTATCACTCATTCATGTCTTCAAGATATCAGGCAAAACCGTGCCAAGGAATGTAAACTGAACGAAAATAGAGAATAGAAGGAGAAGAAAATGAAAAAAATATACCTGATCCACCTCCTTCCCCTTCACTTTAAGCACACAGTAGAGTCCCTCGGGAGAGTCGCACAGGTCAGACATCTATCAAATATCGGATAAATATTATTATACTAAAAATCGACTAATTAAGCCTCGAACCGAATGCAACCCGTAACAATCATTTTTTGACATTCAGTGAAAAATAATATTATTAAATATTTTTTATAACCAACTATTTGCTCGTGAGCGATAAATTCCTTCGTCACATCCACATCGCTGATGGCAATTGCCTGAGAAATTATTTGTATCGATTTGAGCAACTGATTTGAAGGGATCGACTCGAACCTTCATCAGAATAGGCAGTGCTTCGGCGTTCTTGAACCGTTCACTTCCTGCATAGTTCTTCTTGAACCACCAGTATTTCTGAAACGTATACACCATGCTAGAGAAAAAAGGGAATGAGACTCGTTGATCTTTTTTTTTTACATCGTGCAGAATCACGATGAGATTTTGACTTAAAATTGAGTAGATAACCACAAACCGGAACAATTGCGACAATCCTGTGGGCGAGTGCCTTCCCTTCCCTCTTGAGTAGTGTCTCGCAGACATATCTTCCCCTCTCCATCCCCATCACTTGCTCCAATCCATCCCATTCCTCACTCAGAGATTCCGCCAATCGCACGTTGACTGCATCGATGTGCGCGTTGAGGAACGACTGGAAAACCCTTGTTTCGAGACCTCTCGGAGTGCGAAAATGGTGGGGACAAAACTTGTTTTTTTAGGCGAAGGGGCTTCATTCCCCTCCACTCTTATATGAAAACGGCGTGATAAGCACGATGTACCTCGATAATTCTGTATCCATTCGTCGATAGGATGAGTTGCACTGCTCTCGGACAGACAATGTCGAACATCTTAGTGAGCGCATCTCTGCTCTCATCCAATCGCTCGCGAAGGGCTCTCAAATTATATTAGTTATTTAGCGCTAATTAGCTAATTAAGTAGTCTGAATAATTAAAGAAAACTAACAATGAACCAATGGGATTGAGCGCCACCTCGAGAACCCGCTCCAGTCTTGATACCTTCAATGACAGGCGTGAATAATCACAACCACATAGCTTTATATTCATGGAAACGGTTAAGCCAAGTCGCTCGATAAGCAGACGCTGCATTGGAGGTACAATTGAGCTCGTGACAATGTGATGTGTGTGCCAAAAGTGTTGAAACAGTGTAAAGATACTAACATCGTCGGACTCCTCCATTCTACTGTGACCGCATGGACGAGCCTGGAAATGAAACCAGTAAGTTTTCAATGTGAAAACAAACAATGAAGGAAATTTTTCTCTGGCTCTCTGGATCAAGATCGTATTATCGATAAAGCAATCTCGATTGTACTCAGGCTCTAGTCAATGTTAAACATGCTTCGAAGAAACTTCAAATCAGAAAGATAATGTGGTGTTAGGACCCGTAGTCGACTTGTTCAAAATATCAGACTCTCAAGTTGAAGGAAAACTTTTAAAATCCATTCATTTTCTCATTGCCGTACAACATTATCAGTCGTAATCATGATTGGAGAAGAACAATGTAGTGTCTGGCTAATCCAGTAATCCATAAACAGTAAGTGATAACAACATTGACTACTACAGTATACTCTAACAAGAACACGGTGTTACACCGTAATATAATTCTACTTTGAACTACAATCTACAATAACAAACAGAATGTCTGAGGGAGGGATGAATGGGGAAAGATACGGTACTTGTGCGAATATGAATGGATGAAGTGGGGGCTGAGGTGTCCGGGATGAGTTGTAATTTCCGCGTACCCAGATTCGAAAGCCCCGATCATGAATAAATTCTAAATTCGTCTAAATGAGCAAACTGGGGTGGGGAGAGAGACTGGAGTGGAGAGATGAAAGAATGGACGATAGCACAATGGCAGGGAAAAGGGAAGGGGTCTCGAGACAAAAACGTAGAGGAAGAATACGGTACCGGTGTCTCGTGCCACAATGAGCGAGAACAATCAATAGTCGATTGAGATTGTGATGAGCGATCAGAAACGAACAATTGGGGAAGGGAATACGTAGTGCCGAGATAACGATTGGAAGAGTGGAGAAAGTCAGTTTGCAATCGATGAAATGGTTCTAGTCGGCGACTATCGTAGTAGCGAGATTACTCGGAAAATAGAAACAAACAGGAGGAGGCATATCTACTCTATATCACACTATTTGTTTGCTAATAGCGGGTGATTTTACTCTAATAAATAACAATGATGAGGGAACCTAGGGATCGGGTTAAAAAGGACTCCAGGGAACGGACTAATAACACAGTGCAAGGGTAACAAAGTGCAGGCAAACAATAATGAGTGGAACAGGCAAAACTAAAATGAGACAGAGGGGTGAGGGACTAGAACTGCCTGAATGGGTGAAATCGGGCGATCGGAGAACATGCAGGGTAAAAAGAAGAAGAAAACAGTACAGAGGCTCAACTTACAGCACGAAACGGGTAAAATGTTTGAACAGAATGCGATAGCATAGCTAAACAATTAGTGAAGGACTGGTATCGAGCGACTACCGTAGTCGCATCGTGAGAGGGAGAGGGGAGTACTGTTGTCTCTCTAATCGAGAGCCTCCTCCTCCAGCTTCGCCTCTTGCTTGAGCTCCTCGATAGACAACTGAAGGAATTAGATTAAATAATTCAAAAATCGTAATTACATTAGCTATGCTCTTCACATTATTTAATATGTAAATGTCCTTCCTTCACCATATTCTGAGGGACCAAACATCTTCCTTGACAGCAGTTCCCATACCTTTTCCACTCCCTCAACAGCCTCTCCTCCCTCCTCCTTCTCTCCCGATGGCTCTCTGATCGAGAAGACGATGATTCCGTTGACGACGTTGAGCACGTCGATGATCGTCGACAGCGACGGCTGCTGAGCCTGACCATGACTTACTTTGAAGATGTCTTATAAACAACAAAGGAAACCCTGACGTACCGCTAGCAATATTTTCTGGATAATTCATTTTATTGCGCATTTTATTGAAATATTTAATGAATTTCATTGAGCAGTCGAGCATTTCTAACAACCCGATTGAACAAAGACGCTGGCAACTACAACAATTCCCTTGGCAGTGCATCCCACTCACATTAATGGGCAGCAATTGGGCGAGATTGGTGGTTCCCTTGCTCGCATCTTGCATTCTTCTCTGGAATTGAACCGCCTGCTGGGTCAGCTGACGGAGACACTCGTTCGACTCCTTCGTCTGCAATGACAACCCTTTCATTATCACAGCTCTAACTACCACGGTTCAATACATATTCTTATCCACGATCAATCATAGATGAAAAAGTCAGGTGGCACATTTTTCGAAAAAACGGGCATGTTCATTTAAAAACGTCGAAAATAGACCAATTCTTCGAAAATCGGGTATCATTTCAAGTTTTTGATAGTTTTCCATGTTCACCCAACTGTCGAAAACCGGGTATGTTTACGGATTTTGGGTAGTTCTTGACAACCTTTTTCCACTCTGCGATCAATCGATACCATCAACTACCGTCTCCCCACCGTACCTTCTCGTGCTCTGCTCCGAAGAGTGACGAGTAGACGGTGTAAGTCTCCTTCTCGCAAGCGAGAGCAGTGCGGAAGTCTCCTCTGCACGCGTGCGCACGAGCCATCACGTGGTTGAGAAGCGCCGACTGAAAGGAGTTACGGTAATCATCTGACCCATTGAGCTACCCTTTTCATCAAATACTGTACCTTGAGTCTCTTGCACTCCCCGGCGGCCGCGGCAATCTTCTCGGCCGACTGGATGAACTTGCACGCGAGATCGAACTCCTGTAGAATATTTATGTTATCGATGGGAGTATCAATCATTTAGGACTATGCCAACATTTCAGTAGTAGTAACAACTGTGAAACACAAAAACGGGAGTGTGAATCTGTGACCTGGACGGCGAATAGGATGACTCCGATGTTTCCGTCGATGGTCGACATGAAGGGATGCGATTCGCCCGCTGCGATCAGAAGGAGGTGACGGGCTCTGAATGATTACTATTACAATTATTTCCCAGGTACATTTGCTTTTCCCTACTCTATTGTTAGTGGCGTTTTTTCAACCTTTATCTCCCGTCACATTCACGCCTCATTGTTTCTAATTTAATTCCGCGCTCGATAACTTTTTCACCATTCCCCCTCTGCTCACCTGTAGAGCAGTTTGAGGGCGGTGGGCACGAGTAGATTGGAGAAGGCCATGTGGGCGAGATTGACGTACTCCGTGATCGTCTCCGCGTGGTCCAGACCGTAGCATCTGAATGGGAGAGAGAATTGATTAATGACAATCGTGATGCCCACAACAACCATGTAAATTTCAAGAATTGAATGGGATGAGATGACATTGAATAAAGGTATGAGATTATTTTTCGGACGCCAAATGAAGGCAAATGCTAGCGAATTATTTTTTATGGCATCAAACGATCAATCAGTGATTGCTCCGAAACATTCCTGCCTTTAGGCAGACCACCGAGACCCCAAATCTCCTTGCCCCGTTTCACAGTCTCCCCCACCTCTCAGCCATAATCGCGGCGCGATGCTGCTGAGCGAGTGCGTCCTGAGGATCGCCTGGAAAATATAGAAATGAGAATATTACAAAAAGGAAGTAATTAAATTAGCTAATTACTAATTACTCAACAACTAACCGAGGATGTAGGAGAGTCTGGCGAGAGAGCGAAGGGCTTGGGCGAGTTCGCCGTGCATCGCACCGTACACAGAGGTCATCAGATTCACCTGCAATGAATATATTACAATTCAGATTTCCATTGAAACACAGTTCCGGCAGTTTTCCGACTGACCGATTCGGCAATGTACTCGTAGGCCTCCTTCAATCTTCCATTCGACATCTCCTGTGATCCTCGAGTGAAGAGTCTCTTCGCATCGTTCGCCTCCGGCTCGCGGTGCTTCGTCACCTGCAATCAGTTTACAATTGTTTTTCCCTCACGATCTACATTCTAATCGAAAACAATCGGTCACCTCTCACCTATCTAACCCCGATGAAACCCAAACCCGATGCTTCAAATTTAATTATGGCGGATGCGGCAAGTCGATCGAATGTCTTCAAACTCTTCAACGCATCATACACCTATGAAACACAAACACATAACTTTCCAACCAACTTTTTTATGGTTAACAGCGATCAATAAAATTCCCCTCTCGACATCATTGAACACATCTCCATCACTTCATCTCCACCAACCACCCCATCCCTGATCTCCCCCTCAACTCACGGGGAACACATTCTGGACGTCGTCCTCGACGAAGATGGGACGACCCGCCACGAAGAGATTGTAGTCCTGCAATATTCATGGTTCACCAATTCAACTATTTCCAATCGGTCACAGGGTGTCAATAATTGTACATCAAAGTGATTCCTTCAATGCAGCCTAATACTACCGTACCTTGGCCAGCAGCTGGATTCCGAATGCTCTGCACATTCTCCTCAACAGCGCCGTCTTCTGTACTCCCCACTCCTCGAGAAGAGCGTCGGCGGAGGAGACCTGAGGGAGGATCGATTAGATTCTGTCCCCCCGTCCTTGAGCGGTTCAGTTGTCGATAGGTGTCTACCGTACCTGCAGTTCGTAGTTGTAGTAGGAGGCGGCATCGTCACAGATGGCCTTCCACAGACTCTTCTGGCTGGTCGTCTCCCATTCGGCCGCAGTCGAGGCACGCGCACGGAGACCGCCCTTCTTGCCGCTCTAAACGAAAGCATTTGTAAACAAAGCGCCCTTGCGTTGTCGTTGAAACACCAAACCATCTGTCCAATTCCGATTGCACCCCTCCCTCACCTTCTTCTTGGCAGGTTCGGCGACACTGTCCACTCCTCCCTCTGAAGCCAGCAGACACGACAGCAGATGGGCTGCAGCTGATGCAGTCCTCTCCGCCTGAGTTGATAACATTATTGTTATGCTTTCTCAAAACTTCTTTCATCAGTTTCAAAGACTATGTCTTACACCAAATGATCATTGCGAATCGCCAATCTTCCTAGCACACTAACTTTTCCTTTTCACCTACATCCTTGTACCAGGCGATCCCCTTGCATCTCTGCTTCTCCCATCCCCCTCCTTCTTCTCTTTTCCTCACCTTGACCGACTGGAAGAGTCCTCTGAAGACGTGCTTCGTCGCTCTCACCACCAATTCGCAGCCGATGAGTGCGCGCAGCCAAGCGATGTGCTTAGGAGCCTGCAATAAAATTATTGGATCGCTATTTCAGTAATTTATTTATATATATTTGTGTTTCACGATTGGGCCAATAACACATTATATTGTATCCGTTCAATGAAGACAAGGAAGAGGTTGCAAAAATCATTTCCAATTACGCTTTTCTCCGTTCACCTTCATGTTTCACAACTCATACAAGCAAGCTGTCTATTACATAGATCCGATAGCGCTTCGTTATAGATTTAAAAGAAAAAAACATACCAGTTTGGCGACCTGTCCGAGGTATCGGGCGTTGATTCCTCTCACGTGCATCTGTTCAACGAGACCCTCACCGTCGACGGGAGCGATCTGAAGGGAGGCACAGCCATGAACAGCACTTATCTTGCACTATTTCTCGCTTCATGTTTTCGCGTATGTTCTCTATAGAAGCATCCTCGTCATTACACTCTTTCACTCTATCTGATTAGCTAGACAGCGTGTAAAATGATGACAGTCATCCCCGTTCCACTCACCGTGCACTCGACGAGGTCCTCGACGAAGGAGGGAATCTGGTGCTTGAGAAGGAACTCGCCGCAGTCGACGACGAGACGACGTTGCGCCTGATTGTCAGTGGAATTATACTGATACGAAATAATAACTCAAAACACTTTTAAAAAAAGACTAGCTAGACTCGTGTTTCACTTCCAAAACATAACCCCACTATTCAAAGCACCAACACTAGACTGTCTCCCTCTTTCTATACTCACCTCCAGATCCTCTTCCTCCGCATGCTTCACAGTCGTCGAGAAGCAGTCGGGGTTGAAGCGAATGTCGAACTCGTCGGGACGAAGGGAGTGCACCGACTCGGCTGCCTGAATTATCGATTGATTACATCGGCACCGTCATCCTCTCATCCTTCTACCGTACCTTCTTCATCGCATCGGCGTTGAGCTCTGCGGCGTCCTCCTGCGAGAGTTGCACCTCGGCCTGCAATCAGTCAATCAATAACGTGTTCCGGATCCACCGTATCCCTCTCCTCTACCGTACCCCATCAGCGATCTGCTTCTCCTTCCTCTCCTTCGCTGCGACCTGGATGTGGTAGGTGGCGACGCGCACGAACTTCATGTAGCTGGCCCTGCAAGGGAACCGATATACAATTAGATCAATACAGTAGCAAGGTAGATTGTGTTCCCTCATTGCTTACTACGCTGATAGAATTTTTAAATAGTACAACAAGCACGTCAAATAATCAAATGTAGATCTAATCTCGATCTCATACCCTAGCTGTGAAACACAAACAACCCTGATTACTCACTCGACGAAAGCGTTGACCAATTCGTGTCTGAATGCGACGAGTTTGTGTGGGAACTCGTGCGGGTAGCCGGATTCCCTCGCGAAGTCAGAGACCGCCTGAAACGTGTTTTTGAATAATTAAAAATTGAATTAATAACTAATACATACGTTGAGTTCGGGCAGGTAGTGGACATCGGGAGGGAAGGTGCGGAGCAGATCGAGGACGTAGTAGCGAGAGTCGTTGCCGATTATTCCCTGAGAAAGGATTACGGTAAGATCAGCACGCGATCGATGGATCGATACCGTACCTTGGTCTCGAAGCTGGTGTACAGCTTCACCTTCGCTGCCTCGTCGCCCTCCTTGCCGTTCCACACCTACGATAGGAATATTTTTTTATAATTTTAGATCGGCGAGCTCAGTCGAATCAAACATGCGGCACCACAAGTGCTGATGACATTATAGCGAAACGCATCTTCTCCTTCATACATTTGAGCTGTTTCCCCCCGTGCAACCCCAATCAACCCACCTCATGGGGCAGCATCTTGAGCTCCTTGGCGGCCTGGTCGAGCAGTTCGTAGTACTTCTCATTCGACACCACCGTCTTGCCAGTGTCGATTGATCCGTAGACCACCGATTGCTCCTGAAACATAATTATTAACTAGCATCATCGAATATATTGCCTTGCTACCATCGACGATGCTTTTACGACAACTGCGAAGCACGAATCGTACCGACCTTGCGCACTATTTCAGATTCAACAAATATGCCTCGTGACTATCAATTCTGGCATCAATCATAAACTCTAGTAGTATTCACGAAACCCCATCTCACCTGTTCCCTCTCGAGGATTCCAGGAATGATGCTCTGGGCGGTGACTCTGAATCCTCTGTAGTCGACGATGGCCATTCCGAGAGTGGCCAACTTGCTCTCGTCGCACACTGCTGAGTACGCACGCACACCCTGAATTAATGAATGTTATTAATCACGTCCAAGAATAGTGATCAAAAAATAGGTATGTATAGTATATTTAAGCATCAGGGCCAAACCCAGTATTCTAGCAAACTCGCAACCTGCTCAATCTCACCTGCAGATCGGCAGCCGTGGCAGCGAATGCGGCCGCGTCTCCTCCAAACTCCTGGATAATTATTAATTTATATTTTTCAGACGATTCATTTTCCAAGCCGTTCGATTTTTTTTGGAGAACATCCTACCCATTGTTAATTGCCATAGTCCCCAACCCTAATCCCCTCTGTGAAACCCTCCTCTACCTTGTAGTGGTCCTTGACGTCGAATCCGAGGGAGAAGAAGATGTTGTTCCAGATGTACATGTGGGTCTTCGGGTCGTCGGCCGGATTGATGGCCATCACATTTCCCTCGACGACAGCCTGAGCTCCCTTCACGGAGGCCGAGATGAAGTCAGAGTGGATCTGCAATCAGTTAACCATTAAAAATCAAATGATAATTAAATTTTTTTGGATATTCCAATTTGGACTATCCAAGTTTCACCGGTATCATGAAATCATAGCCGTAGTAATAATACCAATGACAAGTAGATTCAGTATGCTACAAAAAAAGTAGACATATTTCCCACTTTTCGAAGATGTACATCCCTGTTTCAGACAAACCATGAAATGCTATACCTAATCATTCCAAACCCGATTAGTCTCCTAGTCTGCCTTATTACAAACCTTGAATACGCTTCTGTCCCTGTTGATTCTCTCGTTCAGAGTCGTCCTGGCCATTTCTCCCGTCGTCTGCAATTCCTCGTTCCAGTCACGAATCTGACCCGGTAGATGCTCCTCGATGCCCACGCGGTGCGGCTGCGTCGCGTCGTCGGCGCGGAGTGCGTCCTGTATGGAAAATCGGTTAATCAATCAACTTTCCAGTCTTCCGTACTTCAACCGGCTCAGTCGGGGGCGCGAGCCATGCGAACTGGGGATAGGGAGTGGGCAGACGGTCGAGGATCGGTCTGAAAGGACGGTAATTTGTCAGCTCTCTATCAAAATCCATTGCCGTACCTCTCGACTCTCTTCTTGATGAGTGCAGTGAAGTTCTTCTTGAACAGGGGAGAAACGGAGGCGATCAGATCGACCAGACTGCAAACGACTGATTTAGTTTTAAAAAAACAGTATAATTAAACTTTGTTCGATTGCGTTTCACGATTTTCATAAAAATAATATGTCGACGAATGCATTTAATCTCGGTGTCGGTACGATTGTTCGTACCGAGTCCAATCGTACCGAGTCGGTACGATTGTTTTGTTAAAAAAAAATACTCCTCACCTATGGTAGACGACATTCTTCTGTCCACTGGCGGGGGTGGGCTTGAAGGTGTTCTCGTCGGATCCATTCACGTAGAATCCCGCCGTGCTGCAAGTGATGTGCACACGACGCTTCTCCAGAGTATCCGCGAAGAGATAGAGGACGTCACCCTGAGAGACTACTCATTAGCAGAAGAACGAAGAAGCGATTGAGGTTTTTTCATGGGAATGGGTACAAATGAACACAACCAAGTGGTCGAGCAGACTTTCATCCGGGGCTGAAACACAGTAGTGACAGGTCAACCACTCTCACCTTCATCTTTCTGGGAGGAAGGGGCGGGTTGAAGGGAGAGAGACCGAGGTTCTTCAGTGCGTACGGCGACTGAAACAGAAACATTAGTAATGGTCAAATAGCCAGTCATTTTAATTTTGTACAGTCTTTTAACTTCAATTAAAACTTTTACTAGTACCGGCAGCAGTACTTTCTCACAATGCGCAATCATACTACATCTCACAATGAGTCATGAAGCATCCAACCCCGTCGCTCACCTTATTGGCGGCGATGGCAGCAGTGGGGATGACGAAGGAGAGCGATCGTTCCTTCGTTCCGGGCAGCACGTACTCGGGGGGAAGACCCTCGAACGTCTGCAATACCATCCATTATCGATCTGCTACTCCAACCCTTGTCCCTCACTTTTTCCTTCTCTCCCTTCTCCTGCTTCTTCTCTCCCAATCCGACGATTGGCAGATAGGAGAGGGACATGCCATCGACGGCCGACGCAGCGTCGCCTGTAGAAAACAAGTTGCAACTGTGACCTCCACCCGTCTTTTTTAGGTTTCGAAGGCAATGAAAAAATTAACGATTCGCGTTGAAGATATTAGTGAGCTGTCACTTTATTTTTTAAAAAAAATCAAACCCTATTCAGCCCATTTCTACAGTACTACTCACCCTGCTCGGGCATTCTCGAGAGGTCGCGCACGTGGCGGACGTGGATGCGCGCCTCGCGCAGAGTGTACGGCTCTGCAAATGGGATACTGTACATGGGTGTTAAATCGATAACTGAATGGCATCGATGGCTACCGTACCCTCGACGACAACCAGAGTGCTGCCAGTCTTGAGTCCGGGCACGTTGCGGATCTCAGTGAAGTGGTCGAGGGGCTTTCCCTCCAACTGCAGAGTGTAGCACGTGCGATGGCACGTACCCTCGCGTTCCAGAAGAACCTGCCAAGGATTAGAGTTGCAGATGAGAAAATAGTCAGGGGAAAGTGTGCTTCAATAGTTCATTGAAATGTGAGGATAAGGAACTTGAACAATTGCATTCGCCCATATTGGTCTGTATTACCTGATGAATCTCCTGGAGCATTTCCGTGTTGTTGACCTGGACGTCGAATTTGTCTCCCGATGGCAATTCGATGTGCAGGATGTAGACTGCCTCCTCGGGCACGTCGCCTTCCTTCATCTCTGCAATTATTACTAATGTTATTTGATAAAAGATAAATCGACTATTCATGTACAGGATGCTACACACCTTCCTTCAACCCCATTCCAATTGGTTATTTCTTTATTACCTTTCTTTCCCTTCAAATAGAATTCCCCAAAACACTAAACGCCCTTCCACCTGGAAACTCGATGCAAATGGCAATCGCGATGCAACGTGTTCGCATCCATCGTTGTCGGGAAAATTACTACATTGAGAACATTGTTTTGGAAACACATAAATTCATCTCCGGCTGCATACTTTGTGGAGGATATAGATTGGACGATAGTCAGTGTTATTTCCCAATCGATTCACCGTTTACAGGTCCGCACAATAATAAACAGTATGTGCCTTGTCATCAATATTCTCTGGTCTTCTCTGACTTTCTTTCCTTCATTCAAATGTGAGAAGCAACAATAACTCTATATTATGTTTAAAAATGCTGCATTGTATTTGTGACAGTGATGACGACCTCCCCAATGTTGTGCCATACCCGGGCAAACCGGAACCATTTCTGCAGATCCGAACCCGCGAAAAGAGATATACCAGAGTGGATGCAAGCAGTGGAAAAGTTGGGGAAGAGCACTGATTTGTGAAAGCTCTGTATGATTCATTTTAGGTTCACATTCAGTAAATGGAGTGACAACTACATGTTTGTGAACTTGTGAGTTTTCAGATATTTTGCTTTCTGTGAAACCTCTATTTAAAAAATTTTAATTCTGAATCGTACCCACAGTAACTAAAAAGCTTCCGATCAGGGACTCATGAGATATTGTTAGAGTCCTACATGAATAAACATGACGCTTCACTCGTCATTTCAGGGAAGTGCAACCACTACGATTCCCCTCTCTTCCACCTCCTTCCTTCTTTCCTCCCCTCTTCTTCTGCCAGCCATCCTTCCCCTCCCCTTCACTGCTTTGACCTTTCGCTCTCTCATCTCTGCTCACTCCTACTCAAAGAACCATCACCCGATCGTATCGTCTTTCTCCCCTTTAAACCAACCGAACAGTATCCATCTCGATCGGATTTGGACTGTTCCCCTGCTGTTCTTTATCCCCTCGTATTCTCTCTCGACTAATCCCGATAACAAGGGCATTGATAAGAGAGTAGCTAGTGATCGTGGGAAGGATTGTTCTTCTCCTCCTTCTCACCAGTAGGAAGGTAGTTCATTTGTCAACGAGAGATCGCATCAAAAGAGGAGAGCCCAGACAGTGAGAAACTTCCTCCCATCTCTCCCTTCCCCCGACTACAAACTCCCGCCATTTTCATCACCATGCACTGTTTAACACCCAATCGATACCCAGGCGCGAGAGAAAATCAATTTCAAGTTCACGAAACGTATCGCTTTCGCAATATTTGAAGAGGTACGAGAAACAAAAACGAGATGCCCAGAAATAACTAGTAGTAAACACCAGGCGAACTACTGTTTCAGGGCGCCACAAAGTATTTTGCGATTTGCGCGCAAACAAACCTGTGAATCATAGTCTCAAAGGAAAGGAAAAAGGGGTAATTTCTCACCAGGAGTCATGGCTCTCTCTGCATCGGGAGTGCTGGTTGCACTACTCTCGTGACCCGAATCTCTGTTCTCCTTGGGAGTTCCCTTGTCGAGTGAGATCGGCGACGACTCCACCGATGCGGCTGCTGCAGCCTCTCCGACCTCCACGACCTAATTTATTAAATATTTAATTAATTAAGAGAATATTTGATGAACCTCTTCCTTCTTCTTGTCTACAGTGTCGGCAGGCATTCGGAATCGGTTGGTGAAGCGATGGATCGGCTTGGAGCTAGGCTCACGGGGTTACCTGCAGATTCAGTGTTTCATCGGGTTTAGAAAAGGCAACAAAATGTGAAAAAAGGACGCGACAGGAAGAGAAAATGACGACATCAACACGCGACCGCTACAAATCTCTCACTCGCACAAACCTCTCCACACACCTGACGAAATGAGGTTTCAAGCATTCCTCAAAACCAAAACCTAACATATCTCAATTTTACTGACGTCGCTGCAGATTAAAGGACGTGGAGACTCGAGAGTAGAGGAAGAAGCAGAAGGGAGGAAATTGAATAGACTTAACCACTAAGCAAACACGCGCGCTTACGAGAGGAATCTCATAGATTCTACGTGCCCATGCGCATTAAATTAGACGAGAACATGGAAAGGAAGCTCCTCCCGACTGAAAGAGTCGTTCGCATGTCTGTTCCTACTCTGGTAGAAGACAGGCAATCCATTTAGGACCACTCCCAGATGCAACGAGAAAAGAGGTCTGGCCCTCCACTCGTACAACTGAAAGACCCACAACTCTCTCCTCTTTCTCGCCCTTTCTCAGAATATTTGAATCGATGTGCGAAGAGGAGTCAGAAGAAGAAAACAGCTGAAACTTCTGAGACAAGTAAACAAATTTTCGAAATGCACTTTTACATGGGCCCAGAATAACAGTGAAGGAGCGGATCGATAGTGATCGCGAGAGGAAGACATGGTGCCCCCTTCTTTCCTATCAGTGATAAGATACTAGTGGAGTGACCTATCGTTCGAGGAGGGACGGGACAAACCCCATTGAGACAAGGGATGGCATCTAACGCGCAAGGGAGAATCTGGGAATATTCCCGTGTCTTCACTCACTCGAGAACGAGAGAGGTCGAGAGGGAGAGATATTCGTGCTGAGAAGTCGAGAGAGGAAGATGAGAAGAGAGGGGAGAAGGAGTGATCAGAGTGAATATGAGAGAGGAGACAGCAGTAGGCACCCATAGTGTTACACATTTCGTCGCATCGACCGACCACGGACGGACGATAGACGAGAGGAACCACAAAAAGAGGCTGAACGCGCGCAATAACACTTGGATAAACGACCTGTGCCGTCACCAACTTGTTTGAATGCCACAATTCATGAGAAAATGCAAGAGAAATGGGTGAAATCCATAAATATGCTCTATTTTTGGAAACCCGAAACCAATCGTCGTATCGAAAGATCAGAGTAGAAAGACGCGCTAGTCTGTTGGCTAATCTCTGTCAGATAGTTGTAGTAGACAAACGGTAGGGGTCAGAGATGAGTGGAGGGCAGTCCAACCCTCTCGAGAGGGGAGAACAGAGCAAATCGTGCACTATCACTTCGGAGGGGGAATACGAGAGAAGGAGCGATCCGAATCGTAGATCACTTGGGCCTGAATCAAGCCAATGATAATCATGATGCAATGAATGGGGAAATATATTATAGAAGCCCGGATGAAGTGCAAGAATATAAGAAACAGTGAAAAAATTAATAACTTTACTTGTAAAAAAACCTCGATTAAAGCTGAAATAGGACGTGCATTTTTGAACTTTGCGAGATAGTTTGACCTATCATGCATTACTGAAGAGAAACAGAGAAAAAGAGCGTTAGAGACAATGAATCCAGCGAGAAAAAATAGAGACGGCTGAGAAAGCCGAGAAAAGTAGTCGCACCAAAAATCGGAACGATAAAATACTATTACGATGGCCACACCACGGAATGTGTCATGAACTGATTTAATTTTCATTTGATTGTTTACTTTAATTATAATTGTTACTCTGAATCATAGTCGATTTCGAAACTCTGATCATAGACAAAAGTTCATGAACGGATCATTCGACGGAGGCTATTTTTCCGTTTTCCATGGGATAATCTCCAATTATCGAGCCCTCTCGGCTACTACATAAAGCGGATCTCTACCGATGACAGATCATCCAATTCTCACTCCTCCTCTTCTTGTTCACTTGTTGTTGACTATACAATCGCCTACCGTATCCTACCGTACTCCTTTCAGAATGAACAAGTTCCTGTGTCTCCTCTTCGTCTTCGCATTCGTCGCCTACGCAATGGCCTCTGATGCTTCCTCTGAGGAGTCTGACGACACTGACCGTAAGTAGGATACCGTACACCCCATTGATAGGATTACTGTATCTAAAGTTACCGTAACCCGTTGCAGTCTCCAAGCCAGCCGTCTTCATCGAGAAGCATCTGTCGAACGAGTCCGCCACTGTCCAGTCTGATGTCCTCGAGGGAATCCGCAACTTCCAGGTACAGTAATCTCCTTGGCACCATGTTCTACAGTACCCTACCGTACCCCTTTCCAGTCCTCCAACTACACCGGCTTCAAGAACCGTTACGACAAGTGGCCCGCCCACGTGCAGAAGCTCTTCCAGTAATCTGCTTCACGACCAATAGATGATTCATTTCTCTGCTTGCCTCCTCGTCGAAACGATAAACTTTATTTGTAGGCATACACACAAAGTTCAGAGACCACAAACAGGAACGATTGAACACCCGAAGAAGGGAAACATTTGGAGATTGGGGAATGACAGGGACCCAGGGAGATCATTGGGAGATCTGGGATAATCAATATGGGGCTACCGTAGTCTACCGTAACCCTCAGACATGCTCGACATGTCCCTCATCCATCAGTTCGTGATTGGACGTCGCTGTTGACAGGGCGATGATGTCACGGCAGCCATTCATAGAGACACTGCAACCGCTACAGTACTCCTACCGTCAACTACAGTACTCCACCGTAACCCTATGACAAGCTACAGTACCCCTACCGTACCTCATGTGTATCGGCAGAATGGCGTGTCTCGCCGCAGTGTGGGCGTCCGATAGTGTCGGGTAGAGACAACCCCTCGACACTCGGGAGAAGAATCCCCCAGCGGATAGAGTCGATCGAACTCGTACTGGAAATGAGAGAATTGAGCATTTTTCTTGTTTTCCCCCACTCTATTGATCAGAACAGTAAAGGAACATTTGAAATTGAGAGATTTATGCTGATGCTTTCTAACTAACCGGAGAGTGATGCGAAGATAACTCTGATCGACTGCTCTTGTAGCTCGAAGTAGATCTGAAAATAAACAATAGGGGCAGAGATCAAAGAGTATCTCACATCGATAAGTGTATCCACTCCATGGGAGTCGATGTCTGTGAGCGTACTGCAGTCAATAATCAGAACTCGCACGAGTGAACTGTCCATCGAAGCATTTGGCGGAGTCTGGGAAGGAGAAAGTTGAAGCGTAAAATCGGCAAAAACTGTGTCAGCTCTACTATCGATAAATCATCAATGTTGTTACAGATGTCCCTATCATCTTCTCGATCATTCACAGTCAGATCTTTCATAGTAGGATCTTTTTGCAGCTCTTTCCGCCGACCGGGCTCGAACCTGTGACACTCGGGTGAGACACGCGGCCTCTTCCCACTACGCCACGTGTGCATTATGGGAGGGGAGTGGGTAGGAGACACATAGAGCGAGGGAGAGATGGCGTCTCTTTTGTCGTTCAAATTTAGAGATGGATGTCCATGGAGAGAAACTAACGCATGGTTCCTGGTTGATGACAATATTCGCCAGATTGAGGCGGGAATTCGTCTTAATGCTGTCCTTCTTGTCGAATATCTCCAATTGACTCCTCATCGAGGCTGTTCGAGTTCCGATTCCGAGGGCTAGTGCTCTGGAAGAGATGAATTATCAGCGTGTCTCGATCATTCCTTATCAAAACAGCTTTTTTAGAAGATATATATATATATATATAGACGCTCGAAATAAGGTGATATACCGTAATCTATCCATTCTCCCCTACCGTACCCCTTGATGGTCTTTGCACACTCTGCAATCTCCCTTCGGAATTGATCGCAGTTGGGGAAGAGAAGAGGAGCGTTGAATCGATACACCTTCAATGAGAAAATACATATTTCCTTTCTTTTTCAATATTCAGACTGAGAAAAGTGTTCCCCAATAATACAACTTTTGAAATATGTTTCACACATTCATTATTATGCTCGAGCCACTTGGGTTTTCAATTGCGCTGTGCATCCAATCCACAACAAAATTAGCAAGATCTCAAAACGGCCAAACATTTTATTCGATAATTATCAAATTCGAATTATCGATCGATATCGTACCTTCGCGGGTGTCTCAGTGGGATCGGCCTCATAGTGTCCCTCCTCTCCGAAGTAAGCAGGAGCATCGAGGGAGAGACGAGAGAGAACATCGGATGAGGGTCTGAAGAGAACGACTCTCTTTTCTCACATCTGTCAGTGAGGTTGGAGAATTTAATCGCTAATAAAAGTAGCGGAGTAAGAAAGAAGCGTTCCAGTGCAAGAAGCTCAAAACTTGTGCTTCGATTGAAAGGAAGGGGCGACATTTCGTGTATGTTTCATACAAGAATGACAACGTTTCGGAATCAGCGATTACCAATGAAGATGAGATGCCTCCTCATTATTACAATCTATGAATTCGCATTCCCTTCAATTCGTAATGTTCACCCCTCACCTCTGGACCCTCAACACGATGGTGACGAGAGGGTAGACTGCAGCCAAGAGGAATCCCTTGCAGGAATTGGGGCAGAGGAGGGAGAGGAGGAACGACACCGACCAGATCGACTGAATGGGGATTGGTCTTTGATCTTTAGTCAGAAGCAAAGATCAAAGATCACTCACAGCATCGACTCTCGAGAACTCCATCAGTCTCTTGACCATTCTCCATTCGCCCATTAGACCAGGGAAGGAAGTGAGAGCGAGAGCAGCGATTACACACTGAATGGAATGATTGAAGATGGAGAAAGATCAAAGATCAACTGACATAGGGAATCTTGGCAAGGATGGATCCTCCGAATGAAGTGAAGAGGACGATCCAGATTACGGCGATGATATTGGCCACCTGAGTAAAATCTTTTTCACCCGTTGTTCGAGCTCGTCGAATACCCAGAGGTTAATTTTCTCAGTTATGCTTCATTCAACCGGTTAGAAGCCAGATGGTCTAAACTCGCCAGTGTTGTTTTGATTTGTTTACAAAAAACAAAACATATTTCTCGAGTTGTAATAGGGAGTCATCTATAGAAGATCACACGACATTGCTCACCAACGAGAATCTCGCAGTCTCGACGTTCAGTTGGCTCTTTCCATGGGCACTTCCCACTGGAGGGAGACCGAGGAGGGAGAGGGGAAGGGAGAAGGAGAAGAACGACAGCAGTTCCTGCAATGATTATCTTCTTCTTCCAGCTAGATCGTCCATTCAGCTCCTGTCCCCCTTCTCGTTCCGTGACCTACCTGCTTCCTATTGATCGTGTGCATCTTCTCAATGGCGATCGTCTTCGCTATTCTGATGTGCAGACAGATGCCTGACGATGGGGATAGATTAGGTGAGATCTATCGGAACTAGGACTACAGGAAATTACTACAACAATACCTAGCAGAGCGATGGCAGCTCCATCGAGAAGATGGTCGGAGGAGGGAGAGAGGGAGGGGAACGAGAGGTGGAGGTCACTGCAAATGATGTATTGATTTTCGGCCCTTTTTCCTGCGTACTAGTGATTCATGTTCGCCTCTTATCTTGTCCTACTTGTGAAACCTAACTGATACTTAATTGATCTTACTGAATGCATCGTAAGTCCCAAAAGGGAAAAAAATAAGGAAGATGAATGAAATCGAAACCGCACAATGAACTCTTTCCGAGCACTGCAATTCCATGGCCGGGCAGGTCGAGAGTGTAGGAGAGCGCGATAGAGGCAAGCATCTGAATCAATATCTGGATCTTTGCAGATTTTCATATTATTTTAGTCCACAAAATGGATGCGAATCAAATGAAGAATCTTCGATTGATCAAATCACTTACGACAGCCAGTTGGAAAGGCGGCGTGACAGGGATAGAATTGGTGAATCGAATGAGAGTGAGGAAGTGAGCGAGGGAGAGGAGCAACTGGAAGGAAAGAGAAGTATTCTTTGATCTGCAAATCGGGTGCGCATGTCAACTGTGTATCCTGGCTAAATTGTTCCTAAACAGTATCGATTGGAGATTAAATAACTATCAGAGCGGTGCTTCATGAGCTTGAATAGGGCGCCTGAAACGTATCTGATTTTACAATCGGATCCGAAAATCACTCGGATTTTCCTAACTCGATGATGGCCTTTTCTTTTTCATTGTGGATGACTGACCAGTACAATGCCAGCCAGCAGCAGCAGCCATCCCGTCGAGGAGAGGAGACACGAGGGAAGGGACGACAGTTGCTGCAAATTCACTTGAGATTATGGCAACGTCGATCTGCGCTCTATCTAGTGCTTTACAAGTGCCACACATACTTTTCTCCAATAAGTAATCTTCACGGGTGCAACACCATGACCAGCGTGTAACTTCCCTATTGGGTGCACTACCTACCACCTCCAGAATTCGCTCCGTGCACTCGTTGAGAGTGAAGGCATGCGAGAAGAAGAAACCGAAGAGACGGAGGGAGAGACCTGCTTTTGTTCGATTTTTTTCTAAATAAGATATCGGCAGCCCATTGATTCTTCTCACTCTAGGCTTTATTTAGATCCTCTGTGAAACATATTTGAGGTGTAGAACGTTTCGAAATTGTAAAATATCTGACCAGCCGCGAATCCACTGAGAAGTGTGTCGGGAATGAGGGCGATGAGGGAGTCAAGGGGAAGAATGACGAGGAGGAGCTGAGATGAGAGATCAAAGATCAGATTGAGCCAGTTCATCACTGTCCGTTCGTTTTTATGACCTTATTCACAAGCTTTAGCAGTTCTTTCCCTCCCCAATCAATTTAACTGTGCTTCTGAAGCATAACTGCAGAATAAATAGGTTCTCAAGTAGAAAGATCTCACATGGACGAGTGAAGTGACGAGTGCCAGTGCGGGGGCGGTCGTTCCACTGTTGGCAATCGACGATTGCACGAGGAGAGAGACGAACGAGAGGGCACCTGACATTTGTTTTTTTCTATTTATTGTTTTCGAAATTCCCTGGTTGTTATTGTATCGCTCTCCCTAATGGCAGGCAGCGCATGGTGTTGCGTGACTTTTCCTAATTCGTGAGCAGCGAAAACAAAAAGGCACCATGTGATTAGTCCGCTACGACTACATTTCCGCCAAGTTGTAGGAAACAAAATAATTGCCAGTTTCATTGAGCCAACAAGAACGCAGAATAACTGTTGATAAGGTAGCAAGATGGCTAACAAACCAATGGATGAGTGCCTCGACGATCCGAATATGGGGTAGATCAATTGGGGGACGACGAGGGCATAGATTCCCGCGTAGGCATTGTCAACGGCGACGACGCCCGCCGTCACCGCTGCAAGAGAGAATTCATGATTTCATATTCATCAATGAAAATGACTTTTTAAAAAGACTTTTCATTCACGGCAGTCATTTCTTCACTGAACGCTTCCGATTAATCAAGCAATTGTAGCGCGTGTGAAACGTAACTGATTGTTCTCATTGAAAATCGAATGTTGGGATGATTTGGCTAGATTTTAAAAATACGTTTCACGCTCAATGTATTATGCAAGGAACAGGCGACTATTCAGTGATTCTCCCGGTTCAAGTAAATAAATCAAAACCAATTATTTATCATTGACGTTACGCAGCAAAGTGATCACCTTGCGGCAGGAATAGACAGGCGAGTAGTATGGATCCAGCCAGATCCCTCGGTAGATCACTCTTCATTCCGTACTTAAGTGCCCATTGAAGGGCAGGGAGATAGTCGTGAATCGATCTGCGAATGTGTCATTATTTCCCTTGTTTGCGTCACTTCCTCCATGGTTCCGTCACAGATTTATGCTTTCGTCATCCCTAGGTAATCTTTAAAGACGTAGCATCCGGCGATCAGTTTCCATCGCAACCTCGCCTACGTAGTCTGTTTTCGAGAGCCAAACTCTCTGGCTTCAGTTCCAGAGTAATCTATAGTTTTCTCGTGAGCGGAAGGCCTACTTGTGATCGATCCAGTCATCTTTCAACCAGCGTGAGAGAAAGTTGCGTGATTTCGCCTGTAAATAACACTTATTCATGTTGGTGGGCACAATGAAAGGAAACAGTTAGGTTTCACAGATTAGACGAAGACTGGATTGATTATGCAATATTCGACTCTCTTGAGTTTCCAGAAAAACACAATTCACTCACTTTCTCATCCTTGTGCTGACTCTTCTCAGTGGGCGAAATGTAGCTGAATCGAGCGTCGAACTCGTCCTGAATTAATTTCATAATTTTTCAGTCCTCTAATTTTCTCGTTCCATTTTCCCACCTGGTTCATCGACCGCTGCAGTCCACTCGGCCCCAGGATCGAGATCACGTCCATCTACAATATTTGAATTCAAAAGAGAGAAAAAACAAAGATGATATTATTCTTGTGAGTCCAGCGAGACAACGATAATTACGGGGAAATTTGAGAGCCGTAGCCAATTGTTTGAGGTGGGCAGAAATAGAACAATTACTGGAGAGTGACAATGAAAAGTGCGTTTCTCCTGTGCACTTGTCTCTCGCGACTCTGAGTGAGACATCTAAAAGCTGAGATGGAGAGATGAAGTCTACGTTTTCTAATGTAGAGCCAACGCCAGAATGTAGTCGTGCTTTGATTCGATCACATCAGAAGCTCAGCAAAACATCGAATATAATGGAATTATCCAGGGGATATCCGACAACTTGGCGTCAGTCAGCCTCTTTTTGCAGTAAGTCTAGAGCAATTTCAAATGACGCGAGAGATGTTTTGGCTTGATATCCGGCTCGGAATAGAAATAGAGTGCACCGAGGGAGATACGGATTGAAGATAGATGCTAAATACTCCAGAGGATCTCCCTCCTACTCAGAAAAAGCAATGTAATTGAGTAGGGTCACGAGAAGTTAGTTACCATAACATAGTCGTGGTCTCACTTTCCAGGAAACTACAGCTGCTTTATTTCTCAGAGTTGCACCTTTCCCTGTTCGGAGAACATTAGAAAAGTACGATTCCTTTCCAACGCAAGCAGAACCGAACGAGAGTTCAGGACGTATTTCAGAGATCCTAAGTAAAAATGAAAGCACCGCAAAGAAAATAATTTTCATTTGACAGAATCACATCAGACTAGAGTTCACAATTCATAGAACCGTCTAGGAGATAAAAAAAAACATGTCTGATTATTTTCCCATACCTGACTCAGAGCTGAGAATCGAGGCATTGTCGAGGTGTAGCTACTACTCTCCCTTCGACTCTCCGATTGTGGCAGACTATAAATACTGCCAAAACGGTGTCGATTAGACCAACCGTTTATGTGGTAGTATCGCGTAGCTGTCATAGCTCTCTCTCACTCCTTTCCTCCCTCACAACGAGTAAATTACAGCCAGTCTTCCGGCCACAAATCGGGTAGATCAAAGACGGCAGCAATGCACTCTCTCCATTCCCCACGCTCTCTCGTCGGTCAGAGTCCGATGAGGCCGGTCACAAGCTCAATTTCGGACCAAAAACAAGGAATGGGAACGCGTGAATCCCGAGAAAATGGGATTAGTCGGCCAGCGAATCTTCGCGGACGAACAAATTGCGCGATTTAGTTACTTTTCCTCGGAACGATGAGGAAAACCGGAGCGAAAGTAATGCAATTCGAACACGTGACGGAATAATAGCAGGCAGCACAAAGATGTCTAGACCACGGTTGGGAAAATGAAGAATCCGCCTCTTCATTTCACGTTCCCTCTCGGCGCTCGGAACGGTGTGAGAGCACGCGGAATGAAGAGGCGCGGAATTCTTCATTCTGGCAACCCAAGTCTAGACCCCAGGAGAGGAATGGATTCAGAAGGACGGTGGGATGAATGAAGAAGACGTTGCACTCTTCATTCGCGTGTGCAAGTTGTGGCTGCAGACTGAGCTCTCTTCTAACTCACGGAGAGGGCGCAATCTATTCACCATGACTACAGACAGGGCGGATTCGGGCATCAAAGGTGAGGGCTACGCTTCTGACAGGTATCAGACAACAGGCCCTCAACGACCAGAAGTTAGTTAAGAAGTCCACGTATTCTGATAGAGTCGGGAGTCGGCAAGAGCAGAGTGAAGACTCCTCTTCATTGCTCCTCACAGTCTCCCTCTCGAGTGAAGATATTGCTCATAGTCGGAAGTGGGGGGAATAATCTGCATCTCATCCCGGATTCTCGCTTCTAATTGAATACTAAGCAGCACGTGAAGGGAGTGGAAGTGAGAGTTTCCTTGCAAGTGACAGCTCATTCCAAGTATCTTCCTCCTCCCTTCACGCATGATCACACGCGGTTATCTATAGGCTGGGGAAGACTTAGAAGGGCAGGGAGGACTTATTATGAGTGCTCTATGTCGTAGATATAAGTGAGAAGCGATGTTCATTGACATTTGACTGAAATTGTAGCGAGGGGGTGGGGAATGAAGTACAATCTACTCAGTGAGTGCGTAGAAACGTAATCGATTAGCGACCGGATGAGAGATGAGCTCATGTGAGGGGTTTCAGAAGGGAAGTGAAGGGAAAGTATACTTCGGATGTTTTGAAATTCGCGCGTGACTCTTTGTTGGAAAATACACGTAAATCCACGTTATAACTTCGGGCATCTCGCATTCAGTATTCTGAATCAATAATGACTGCATGAAAATGGCACGTTGCACAACTGAGAACCCACTCAAAGGCAGGAAATTTCAGAGCTAAAACGATTTCAAACGGAAGTGAAGACTTCCTGTATGGAACATCCATCAAATGGAACGGGGGATAAGAAAGATATGGAGTGATGTGAGGAGAGTAACATCGAAAACAGCGACTGCTATGATAATACGACACGAGATTCGGAGAGGAGATTACGTTGTCATGCCGACGGAATCTGATCCGAAATCTAGTCAGAGATAAGCCGATTAGATCCGAGATCCTTCTAGGACTTCGATCACTCAGAGTAGAAAGTGAGGAGGCGGGTGAGAGAGATTGCGGAAGATTGTGGAGAAAAAAGGAGAAAAAGGCAGAAAGCACGAGAAAAAGAGAAGTTGGAAGTCGGGCATTTTTTTTCGTGAAACTCTACTACGGCAGGCTAAATGATTGATGTCCTCTAGAGAATGCGCGAGTAGTCGACACTTTCACTCTTTCATCTACTCCTCAACACCCTAATTTCCTCCTCTACCTTCTCCCTTTCCTCCTTCTCCCCTCTCCTCTCCATTTATTCAATATCATTATAAGTCTTCTCGCTTTGATTTCGTTAGAATGAGAGGAGAGAAATCGCCTGAGGGCAAAGAGCAAAAAGTGAAGAAGACAAGAGAAACGAGCGCTCTCTTCGGAACATTGACTATTGGATGGGATGAGTTTCAGAAATTCTATGAGAGGGAATGAGAAGGAGAGGAGTTGATCTGGCCTGCACTCCCTTTACAAAAAAATCACAATTTCTCTTTTGAACAAGCCCCAACGAGCAATGCGATTTCTTTTTTAGTATGCATCAAAAGAGGTTCGAGTGATCGCAACCAACATCATCAGAAGTCTTTATTGAGTGGATTCACGTAATCAGCCTATTTTCCGGTCTCGGGAATTTCCGGTCGGGCCTATTTCCCGGTCGTCAGATGAAGACGGCTTCGATCTTCGAAGCGATGAAGTCGTAGATCCACGTGAAGATTGCGGCGAATTTGACGATCTTCGCCTGCACGAGTTGCATGTGGACCTGAAGAGGAGAGAAGGCATTGTGAAGGGCCAGCTGATATTCGAATAAGATTATAACCGAGAATGCCAACATTTCCCAGTTGTAATGCATGCTATTTTCCGAATCTAGCAAGGCACGTAGTAAAGTTGTCGTTGACATTTCCTCTCAGGCAGCAGGAAATAATGAAAGAGCTAGGGAAGGGAAATTTGTATTCGGAATAAACCAAGAATAGAAAAAAGAAGGCATTTGCTTGTGAAGGCATTGCTTGTGTTTCACTCGATGATCAAAATCTTGGATCTCGTTTGCTTGCCGATTATTTTTCGGGAATTCTCTTGAAAAAATAACCAAAATAGCATGCCTCGCTCTGCAGTTTGTGCACTTCTTCCGCCCGTTGGGAGAGGTCGCGGATCTTGTCCTTGATCGAACGAATCTCCTACAATTAAAGGAGGACTATTAACAATCCAAATGTAAAACTCCCACCGCGATGGTCCCTTCCCTTTCAATAGGGTACGGTCGTCAATGCTAAACACAGTGTCAAATCCTTAGAGTACTGTATTTTTCATTTTTCAAACTTTCTCTCATTTTAATTTTATTTTTCCTTCTATTTGCTTTGTATTTGCGTGTTTTCCATGATTTCTTATGTGTGGACGAGCATCCACCGCGTTCTAATTGCCTTGATTCGCGTTAAAACGGCAGTAGCAAACTTTAACTCGAAATTCTTCGCGCCGCATCATTTGTCCACAATATCAATCGAGATTTTCCGCGCTTTCACGATTCTTTGCTGTTGTACTTTTGTAATTTTATTGTCATTAAGCATTTTTTCTCTTCTAGAATGTCGGCGGAAGCAGCAAAGGCCAGCGACGACAAGCCCGCTCCCGAGAGATGACGAGCTACTTCGGCTCCTACGTCGGCACTCACGAGGTTCGGCTGATTTTCGTCGTCATTTGCGAGCTGTCCATTAAAATTTAGTGTTAATTATCGCTGGAATCTTGTTAAATTTGCTTAATAATAAATATAACAGGTGATGCTCAAGAAGGACACGCGCATCAACAACATCTAGCACGACAAGCGATTCCTCAAGGTTTGTGTTGCTCTTCTAAGCCATTTATTGCTATTTAATTTATATATAAATATGATTCACGCTCCTTTTCTAGATTTAACTTTGATAAAATCATAAACCTTATCGTTATGAATTTTCATTGAGCACATTAGACTTCAAATAATATGAAACTGGTTGCATAAACATACCTGTCCGAGGGAGCTCCTTGCGGCGACCCGTCCGCGACGCCCCGCCCCCTCTCCTCCCTCTCCCCCGCCTCTCTCTAACCCGGCGCGTCTAGAGCACTCTCTCCGACCGCGACGCGGCGGGCACCCGTACGAAGAGAACGGGTCCCCGCCGCGTCGCGGTCTTCCTCAAGGGAAAGCGCTGGCAGGTATGTGCATAAATAAGTAGTTACTAGTGTTGTGCGGTTAGACACTTTTTTACACATCTCTATTAAAATAATTAAATCTCGTTGACGAGAATTTTAAAATAGGAAACAGCATACGGCCAAACTTGAAACAAATATTAGTTTATTACTCTGTAGGGAGTCGGCCGTCGTTTCGCCTTTGTCCGCTGCCGACATTGACGTCACCAGACGCGCTGGAGAGATCTCTGAGGAGGAGGTCGAGAAGATCACCACCGTCATGCAGAATCCCACTCCCTCTGTTCCTCAACAGGCAGAGGGACTACTATGACTGGATGACCCGGCAGGTATGTGCTTTTATAATTTTACTGTAATTGCCAATTTTTGCGGATTTAGTGATGTACTGGTTCTAACTGGTCTATTTTTAAAGTTGCAGTTCTTGTTCGCTGAAACTTATTTATAATTTTGTAGGTTCTCTCCACCGGTATCGACAACAAGTGACGTGAGGATCTCGAGCGTCTGAAGAAGATCCGCCTCCACAGACGTCTCCGTCATTATTGGGGACTCCGTGTCCGTGGACAGCACACCAAGACCACCGGCCGCCAGGGACGCACTGTCGGAGTGTCCAAGAAGAAAAGAGGATAAATGCGATGGCAAGAGGTGTGGCAGTTTGTTGCTTCTCGTTGTTTCGTTTTCTGTTCTGTTCTCAGCCTAGCAGACAATTTAAACAGTTATCACTTTGCCTAATTAAATTTGACCCTTGCGTTTCAATTGTTAGTCTTCTTCGTTCGCTTTAGATCTCAGTAGGTTATCAATTATCAATAATTGTTGTCCTCATTTGTTTTATAGCGATAAAATCGGTAACGATATTGTGTTATTGTATCACATGATACATTCTTCTTTGAATTTCCGAATACAGTACTCTATAGCAGCCTATCGTATACTTATTATTTGGGACCGATTGAAACCATATCAGAATGTGAGATGGGAATCGAACCTGCCCTTCCCAGTTCGAATCGCTAGTGAAGAAATTTGCCTGGAGAGAGTCGAAATGAGATAGGAAGGGATGAGGTCATTTGACTAGAGGGGAGAGAAGGGAGAAGGGAAGCGGGTGAGATCATTTGACTAGAGAGGAGGGAAGGGGTGAGCGCTGCGGAAAATATTCAAACATTTGGGAGCACATTCCCTGACCTTCAAGGAAACTTTGCGCGCTTGTATCTCGGCTCACAATCGACCTAGAACTTCCAAATTTTGGGATCCTACTATGGTTGTATATACCAATGGGATCATGCTCTCAACTACCTCAACAAAATATTCATATTTTTCCTCCTTTAATCCCGTAAAGTTTCAAGGGCCGGGAATTCAGAGCCGTAGACTAGGAACCGGGAAGTGACCGTACATCCTCAATCTCCATCTGCATCTTCCTGAAGGAACTCTCGAGTTGGCCCGACGTTCCCTCGAGGTTCTTCAGCAGTTCACCCGTGTCACGACACAACTGGAATAATCGATTATCGCACTTCTTTGTTACTGTACCCTAGGATCCGCTTTCCTACCGTACTCTGACTATTCCCAGTTACCTGGTTCAGACAAAATTACCGTACTCCTATCGTACCGTATCAGTGCTCATCTTCCACACTGGCAGCATCTCTTCGACTTCTCTGCACAGCGCCTCCAACTTCTCCACTTCCTCGTTCTCCTTCACTTGACTTCTGCAGGGAAATATAGTCAGTTATCGATTGGTTCTAGTCAATCAAGGATTACGGTAAGTTGAATACTCCAATAAATCAATAAACCGAACATCTTGCTGAGATGGATGCGTTCCTTGATCTGTTCCGAGGTCATCTCATCCAGGGGTCTGATTACAACTTTATTATTTTCGAAAATCCATAGATTCCTCACTTGTCCTTCTTCTTCTTATCCATCGTCGACCACTCGGAAAGGGGCGCAAGTGCAGGAATGAGGAGAGATGAGGATGAAAGACGCTCTTCGCTTCGCACATTCTATCGTCGAATAGAGATTATGCAAAAGTTACAGTCATTTCCCAGACAGTTCAAGTGAGTTTCATCGTTGCTTTGTAGGCGTTCCTTTGCTCTATTCTATATTGGTTGTTCTTTGAATAATAGTAACAGAAGTTGAAAAGTACGCGATTTATCACAGTTCGTTTCGGAAAGATATGGGAGAAAGATGATGGAATCTTGGAAGAGACGAGTAGATCAGAGGTTGTAGAAGTCCTTGATGGGCGCGCACCTGTAATCACGTACATTGGAACCAAATTTCTTGATTTTAGTTATATTTTCATGTGCAAGTCTCTAGTCGAATTGAAAAAAAGGTAAAGAACTCACACTCCGACGAAGTACGTGCCGACGAGTTTGGCCTTCTGGTCTGCACTCAGCGCCTGCACCATGTCAACCGTTCCCTGGAAGAGAATCATTGAATAACAGAGATTGATTTTTAAGGCACTTGAGAGGATAGGGAAAGAGGAAAACGCTTGCCTTGATCATAACATGTGCCTTGGTCAGCTTGTCGACCAGATCCTTGTCAGTCTCCGCCTGCTGTGCTGTCATCATCTGAGCCATGCACGCTTCTGAAAGATTGAATTGATGGTAGGACTCAGGTCAAATCCGCTCCTCACCCCTCTCTTCCTTGGTTCTCAGTTGCGCCGTCGACTGATGAATGGCCAGAAGGAGAACGGCGACAACGAGGGCAGAGGAGAAGTGCATCTTGGAGGATACGGTAGGAGTACTGTAGGAAGACGAACTGTGAGACTGGTCATTCCCATCCTGCTCCAGTCTTTTATACCCCCGCCCCTCGGTACACCCACTAATAGGGGGATTCACGGCACCCTTCAGGATTCGAATTCGACACATCGCGGATTGTGCCATGGATAGTCGATCTCTTCGATTTACGAGTTCGCTCGATGGTCAGATTGAGGGGACAGAGATCCGAGAGAGAGAGATGGAAAGGACAGGGATTGTCCCTTTCGAGGTCGAGAGGATTGACGAGTTCACGATCATTAGGATGATCACACCTTCCACCAGAGACGAACAGCCGATGGCCAGAAGAGGAGCACAGGACCATCTTTGAGCATTTATGCAGATCTGCTTGACTACCCTAAATTCAGAGTAGTTTCTTAACTCATTGAGAAGCTGAGAAAGTGCTCCCAAGATGTACCTAGAATTTGATTTGTTCCTATAATAGAGGGACTTTGGATGTTATTGATTGCGGACTGGGACTGTAATTATGAAGAACTAGTGAAACATATTTGGTGCGAATCCAATCCCCTACCTCTCCTTCACATCTTCTCATTTCAGTGCTCTTAGTAGACTGAAATCTCATTGATAGACAGAATCAGACGATTATTCACCTGTAAATCCCGGAATTTTAGGAACACGACTGGGCACAAAGTTCGAAGGCGACTGGACGAGAGCAGATTATGCCATTCTACACATCCAACAGAAAAATCACACAAAACTAAACAATACAGATATATTTTAATAGCCTCACAAATGTCATGTTTTATTTTTTTCAATTTGTTCGAGATTCTGTGACTCATTCAAAATCGAATACTGATAATTATTTTTAATTGTTATCCGAAGAGAAGAATAACACGAACAGGAAAACTGCTATCAAAATGAATCACGATTTTTTTCTTCACTGCACAATACACAATACGTGGAGCAGAGTTCGAGTATGAACAGAGCACGATAAAATAATTGGCAAGGTGGTAACAAATGTGTTCTAGACTCGAGATCTTACTTCTTGTAGTGGTTTAGAAGCAGATAAGTGTAATAATCCGTCTGAAGCCAGAGGTTATAAAAGACAGTGGCTCGGAGTGGTCTGTATCACCCTTCCGTCTTCAATGCATCTCACTTCTGCTTTTCCCCTCCTTATTCTCCTCTTCGCTATCCATCTCTCGACCGCGCAGTACACCAAGGAAGACAAAGGTAAAGAATTATGTGTTCGAATACGTTTCACCGCTACTTTTACTCGTGAAATGGCAGAGTTGAGACAGTTAATTAAACCCACGTAGAACAACAAATATTTTGATACGAGTACTTCTAGTTTTATTTGTGGTTTGGACTGCCCTCTGATTCAGACGAATGCGCTGCTCACACGATATCGACTCTCGCGGGGGAAACGGACAAGAAACTGACACATTGGATGAGACACATCAGATGATTCAGGCAAGTCGTACACTTTAGACACGTTTATCAAGAAAGGCGAGATAATTGCAGAAGACGATTGGAATGGTCGCCGCCCTGAGTGACGCCCAGAAGTCTAAGCTCGTCTCGAAATACTTCATTGGAAAGTGAGTTTATTGTTGTCGGAGCAGGGCGAAAAGTCCTTAGTTTATCTATCACTCAATAGACTAAAAGAAACGATTCCAGATGCGCTCCGGTGAAGGAATTCTACAACCTTTGAATCCACCGCTTCAAATACAATCGAAATGTTAGCCCTGCTGCATGTTGAATAATTTTGTATTGGCTGTCTTTGATTATCACCGATGTGAACCAACGAAACAATCGCACAGCAACTATTAAACGCCCCCTCGTGTCTAATGCCTAAAGTTCTTTATTACCGAAACCAGAACAAAAAATTGAATCTAGTCACAGATATTGGCATCTAGTAAGAGATATTTGAAGAAGGAATCGATAAGTGTGCGATTGTATTGTACACGTTGACTAAACTGATCACGCTCACTTCTCTTCGTCCTTTTGTTTCGTTGCTCATATCTTGAAGAAACTGCAACGATTCAGCCTTATGATCGGCATATCAACCAAGGATAAGAGATCTAGAATCAGAATCTCCATTGTTCCCTCGATCTCTCGTCGATCAGAGAAAGAGACTGCACTGAAATCAAAGAGAGCGCGCGCTAAAGTGGAGCCTATATTTTACTATCTTCTGCTCGCTCGATCGTATAAGATGCGGACTAGCTTGAAAGGAGAGGACTAGCACTCATGCTGTACTACAGTATCATCGTCGGATTACTGTATCTATCGATTGGTGATGGGCTCAAAGTGCACCAACGTCATCATTTCGGTATATTTTATATATTTTATGTAGTTTAGCAGTCGCCGAATTTCAGCTGATGTCAACAGACTCAAATGTGAGGCTCTTCCATACCGATCCAAGTACTATCAATCCGTCTGTTACTTCTCTATTGATTCACTCGTAAGGTTTCCACCCATTTTTCTAAAAAAATCCGGAGCAAGACTTAGGTCACTCGTGGGTCAGCGCTCGACCAGTGCAAGAGATCCTTCATTGGATCGAAACTAGCGGGAGAAGTCCCTTCAATTGTTTGGGACGCAATGTTCCTCCAGGTAAACAAAAAAAGGAATTGTTTTGTTCTACGTGGGTTTAATTAACTGTCGCGTTCCTCTCATTTGGAGTGTTGAAGATGCGGTGAAACATATGGAAAGACCAATTTGACCGGAAGATCAAATTTATTCATCTGGGAAATCTTGATATTATATTTTTCCTTTTCAGAAGGACCAATATCACTATTTCTCCTCCGATTCAGCAGCAAAAAAGGCGATGTGCACTCACGATTTCGACAAGGAACCTGAGAATATCGCGACGATCGTCAAGTGTGAGAATAAGAAGATTCTCGCTGAGGTGCGGAACACTAAGGATTCGGAAATTTTTATAAAACTTTCAGGTGACCCTTAGAGGCAAAGTGGACACCTCCAATTCTCGATCCGTCCTCTTCGGTCCAATCGAAGTGTACGACAAGAGCGAGTGTGAGGCGGCTTGTAGATGTGCCAATAAGGAACCTAAGTGAGTCAAGCACAACTATAGTTTGGCCAAGAGGATGACATCAATTCCTGTTCTGAGACACAAATGAATGAATCCCTCAGACAAGAGTGCGACTGTGGTCCCTTCTCCTGCCTACTTCCCTCCGAACTCACTTGCGTTGGATTTGCATATGAGGCATCCCGGGGACAATGTGCCCTTCTGGGAGAGAAGACTAAAGGATGCGAGAAGAGTAAAGAGGTTCGTAGACAATTAGTTCCGCGGTGGCTTCACTGGATGAGAGAAGAAAAAATTAATTTCTCATTCTAGAGATTAGAATATTTGGTGATTGTTCTACGTGGGTTTAATTAATTGACGTTGCCGGAAAATTCGGAACTTGAAATAACTGTGAAACGTATCTGAAACATTTGGAACATTTTAGAGAAGAAATCGTGAATAAAACTCTGAGTTCGGTAGATAGTCTGGAAAATGAATGTATCTATTCACAGACAGACTACACGTTCGAACGTCTTCCATCCATCGTCACCTTACAAGAAGAAACGACGCCTGAAACTCCTGACGATCAGACTCAGCCCACGGTCGAGTTGCCAACGATCAATAAAAGTGAGCTCATGAGGAAGACCAATTATACTTTGCTAACATTCTAACCTCACCAGACCCCCTCTGCGCTTCGATAAAAACTGATAAGAGAGTGAAGTGCGGCGACGATGGATACGTGTGTCCCGATCATTATCTGGTCAGGTTTTGTCTGTTTTCTATTACATACTCTAGTATAGAGGACGCTTTTTCTAGAGTTTTTCCTAGAAGATGCTTTATCACAACATTATCGCATCTCCTTCTCCATCCACGCTTCTCCCCCTGTCATGTGCATGAAACATCACTGATCATTCCAGCCGTATCTCGTCTGTTTGATCTACGACCAGTACTCGTTCACGGGCGGAGAGAGAATACACAAGAGTCAGTCGCGGAATTTTTGGAATGACAAAAAAGCTGATTGCAGAAGCAGCGACATGGGTGATCTCCTACTCGACGGGCGAATGGTCCTTCTCAGAGAGTGTCGCTGTCAATATCACTTGTCTCAAAGCGGGCACTCACACGTTCGTTCCAATTTGCATACTATTATGCTGTGAACAGTGTCTCTGCCTAGTCTCATTCTCTAGGCAGAGAAATGAGCTAGAGGGTCGGTTTGACCAGGAATGAGAGGGAGTCGTACTATCAATTCCATTGTTCGACCGACCCCTCTAGTCGATTTATCTGACTAGAGAATGAGACTAGGCAGAGACACTGTTCACAGCATTAGAGAGCTGTGCTCCACTTCTCACTGTTTTCGAATATGTTTCACGACTGGTTCAAATCGATTGAGCGCCGCGACTTCTCGATTATAAGCAGGGACTCACGTAGAACAAACAACACTCATTGATCGCTTTGCAAGCGAAAGTATTGGCGTTATCCCAATCATCTTGTCTCCACTCGCCTCCTCATTCTGAGCACCAGAACGTTGAAAATTCAAATGACAGCGGGAAGCACCCCCCCCCCCCCCCATCTTCCTTCTGTCCCTCTCATCTCTGACAGAGTGACATTCAGAGAGGCTAGAAAGCGGCAATTGCGCAATCAAGAAAGAACTGTCTAGTGGACAGCCCCCCCCCTTGTTCCATCGCGTAACAGGTGACAGATGTGTGGATTAGCGCTTTTCCTCTTCATAAAGAGCCTCTTTTCTTTCATCTGGTCAGCGACTCCCTGACCTCAACTAGGCGGGAGGAGTGAAATGACATGACATAGAGAGATACAAATCATTTTATTAGTGAGATAAGTAATTCAGTTTCTCTTAGATACAAAAAGAATCAAACATGGTGCAAGATAGGAAGAGCGTTGAATTGGGGTTATGAGTGGATATTTTAATAGATTCCCCGTCTTCGCAAGTATTCATCCTCTCCTCCCTCATTCTCATAGAAGACCTCTCGACGAGTATCGATGAGATCTTCCTCATCAACACTATGGAAGAATTCTCTTGCCACCATCAATGCCTTTCCCAGTCTGTTCGTGGAGGGAAAAACAGGAGGAAGAGATTCGAGATTACGGAAGTCGTGATAGGAGATTCCGCACGTCTCACTGAAATACAACTCATCGTCATGGAAGAAGAAAGCTCACATCGTTCTCTACGCGATTGGGAACTTTCTTGAAAACAGCCTAGTGATCAGACGAGCCACTTCGGGATCAGGACTGCCGGATTTCGGTCACGGACCTCATTCGATGGATGAAGGGCCAATGCACTGACCTGTCATCCTCATCATTCCCACAAGCAACGATCTCCGCGTCTCCACTGTAGAGAAGAGCGTCGCGAATGGGATCGTGATGGAGAAACTGAAGGACGAGAATATCTAATTATTAGATAGTTTCAAGTAGGTTTCACACCGTCTTCATCTTTCGAAATAGTCGCACCTTGGCAGTTAATTAAACCCACGTAGAACTAAAAACAACTAATACTCCTCGTACTTACACTAGTGGAAGGTGGCTGGCCGGACTCATCTCACATGTCAGTCGCACTAGAACAGACGCACCTTGAGGAACACCGCCCTGTGCAGATCCCTGTCCAGATCCTCACAGACACACGTCTTCTCCGGATCGAATTCCACCCCATCGACGACGTCTTCTGCCTCGTCGACGGTCGTCGTCGCTGCGACAGCTGCACGAGCTGCAGCCCCGCCCCCTCGGGCCTCTGCAATGACTTTTCTTTCAAGAGGACGTGGGTTCAATTAACCTATCCATCCACTCAATTTTGGCAATTGGAGATGCAAGGAAACATAATTGAAAGAGATTGGGACGAGTAGAGAACTATGAATATTGCTCACCCGCCTCCGCAGCCAGTTTGTAGTGTTCTGCCGTCGCATAGACCAGTCCATTGAGGGGAGTCGGGATGGGACAGTGGAGTAGGCATTCTCATCGTCGTACGCCTCGAAGATGAGGAACTTCCTCCCGTCGATCTCGATCTTCTCAGTCAGAAGACTCGGAGGGCAATGAGGATGATCGAAATGAGGCCAAGGAAGAGTCGAGGACAGATCACCATAGAGTTGTTGCATGAAGGAGAGAGGGGAGAAGGGCTCCGACATGGTTTGAGAAGGAACTGACTGGGAACTGTTATGCACCTTCCGATGCGCAAGACCCGCCCACAAGGGATCTATCCCCGTCTAAATCTCCTCAATCTACACGCGATCTCGCCAGTTTGGGGCGGGAATTTGGCGATGTTTAATCCGTCAATCTTATCAAAGGATGACAGTCAGCGCAACAGGGGTTCATCTCTATCCCCTTCTCCGTGCGATAATTGCTGACTTGACCGCAGCGAGTGCTATTTATCACCTTATCCATCTCCGTGTCGGCTCGATTTGAATCATCCCTTCTTTACGTGAAAAAGTGCTCTGGCAAACTGAATCTTATGATTTTAATGGAATTCTTCCCATTGGGAAACATTGAATAAGGATAAAGCAATGGGATTGAATCGTGCGTGAAGCATATTTGAACTCACTGCAGATACGATCCGTGCACTGGCAACGTTCCTCGATTGGGCAACGCCCTCATTCTGGACAACTCGTACGGATGTATCGATGGGTGAGATCTCCTTCAGATGGACGTCATCTTCGTCCCTCATCGACATCTTCTCTCCAGATACACGTGGAACTACGCGAAGACGACGAACGGCGATCCCTTCTCGTCTGTTCCCTCGTGCAGACACGAAGGATGGACGGATGGCAGTGATGGAGACATCTTGAGTGATCCAATCACGGAGATGTGGTGCCGACCCAATTGGCCCAGCGAGCGTGAGTATCGAAACAATGCTCTGTCTCCCATTTAGCATTTGGTTTCGACAATTTGAGGAATGGGACAGTAAAAGCAATGTAGAAGGCTGGAGCATTTCTTTCTTATTACAGTTTAGCTCACAATAAAGGCACAAGAGAAAAAGTGAAACAAATAAATCGTTGCAGACCCCAGATGCGGCCAGATCACGCTTGGCGCGGGTGTGCAGTGTACAGAGAGAGGCTACACTTGTCCCAAGGGCAGTCTGGTAGGTCACTGGGGAAAGATCAAAGATCAATATTCGGTTGTTCCAGCCATATCTCGCGTGTCTCATCGATAATCTGTGGTCGTTCACTGGAGGGAAGTTCGTGTACAAAGAAGCCAAATCGTGGAAGGTGAGAATTAATGATCAACTTCCAATAACTTGCATTTTCGCTGATTGAAACCAAGCAATTGGCGGTGAACAAGCGAACTTGAACTTGTTCCAGCATCTCTAATAGGAATTTCATTTGAGCCTATTGTTAATGTTTTCCCAGAACGATATGAGGAGAGGAAAATGTATGAATTATGGTAACTATAGGTGGAATATTCGACGGGAACGTGGAGTTTCGAGGAGAAATACGGATTCAACGTCAGCTGCAGAAAGATCGCCACCCATTCGTGCGTTCCAGCCCTTATTCCAAACCCCAATTGCAATCGGAAATGTTTCGAAAAAAGCACACTGTCTCATACGAGAAAAGTACGAGAGGAATCATTTCAGTCACAGCATCTGCGACAAATCGATTCCCCGACTGGGCAATGCTCTGATCAACAAGAATGAGTATGGGTGCATCGATGGATTCGAGTGGAACTACGCAAAGGCTACGAGGGGAGAAGGATTCAATGTGAGTTTCAAGTGTATGAATGCTCTAGTAGTCATTTTCTTGCTTCATCGACGAAAGAATGAAACACTAGAGGAACTTGTTGCACAACAGTTCTGAAGAAGCAACCTAACGTTGATTAGCTTCGGCATTCAGCAGAGGCGTTAGTCGATAGATGATGGTTAGCTTATCGCTTCCAATTGAGGACGTTCCTCGATGCTCCTCCAGTGGATGGACAGCAGGAGGAAATCTCATTGGAGCACCGATAAATGAAATGTGGTGCAAACCTATCGTCGAACAGAGTCAGTTTGAATACTTTGTAATTCAACCATTTTTTCAACGAGTTATCTACGCTTAGAATCGATGAATTTTGTTAATTCAGACGAATTCTGCGGCGAAATTCAGATGGACGAGAAGGTCTTCTGTCGAGAGGATGGTTATCATTGCGCCGATCGATTCCTGGTGAGTTCAATGAACATCTCGAATCGAGGAAACGATAAATTCCCTCGATTGCAGCCGTATCTCGCTTGCCTCATCAACAATCAGTGGTCGTTCACTGGCGGTTCGCGTATCTACAAAGAAGGAAGCAAATGGGTGGTGGCGTACACGAGTGGAAAGTACACTTTCGATGAGAATGACGCCCACAACATCAGCTGCATCTATGCAGGAAAACCGAAGTAAGGATTCATTCTAGGGATGGCTTAGTAATAAATGACTCTTTTCATTATGTACGTTCGCCTCTCTGACCGGTGAGAGAGTACATGAAATGAAGAGACGATTTTGCGAAGCCATCCCTAATCCATTCATTGCAATGAGATAACGGACAACTAAACAATTCGCTCAAATTGATTTGGCCGATTGCAGAAACCCCGCATGTGATGGCAACGTTCCTCGATATGGAAACGCCTATCTTTCCGGAGATACATTCAACTGCATTACTGGTAGTTGTTGAGCATACTAGTACATACTCAAGTTTCAAATAGGTTTCATCCAGTTGTGATTGTTAGACAAATTTATCTAGCGACAGTTTTTTCTCAATCTTTATTTGTATAATAACAAATCCCAGGCTACGCTTGGAATTACGCGAAGACACTGAAGGAGAAGGCCTTCAATGGAATTCCGAAGTGCGGCAAGAATGGATGGGAAGTAAATGGGAAGAAACTCGCTTCGCCCATTGGAGAAATGTGGTGCAAACCGATGTAATAAACACGATAAAATGCATTCCACTATTTCTATTTTTCTCGTTTTCTGCTATTTGAAATGTCTTTTCGAATTCCCGATCCAACCGAAATAACCTTCACATCATTCCTATTCTGCATGGAATGTCGCCTCCTCTCACTGGCGAAACATTAATCACATCAGTGAATGTCAAATTAGGTTCATATAAACTCTTTCTCCTTCCATGGTTTCACAGGATCTAACAATGAAGCCAAACACGCCAATCACTACAGCCAGGTACATTGATGCATTTTAACTACCATTTTCTCATAATTGGTTTTTTTAAATTGTATACGATTTGAGCATCGACGGTCGACTGACGACCGACAAGTCATTGATCGTTCGCATTCTGCTCGGATTCTTTACTGTTCTTTCGTTTCTCTTTATCCTCATCGCAGGAGGAATCGATCGTAAGCGATGCCATAATTGGATGAATGTAATATTGTCTTAAAGATTGGCAGGATGCGAACATTGCGATTACAAGTACCCCGATTGGACTATATCATATTCTCGCTGTCGACCCAGCACCTCGAACCGAGATTGGATTTCCTGTGAGTAAAATTCATAATAAATTGTTGAATTTAGCTGAACAGTATTTTTTTAAATAATAAAATTCAAATACGTCTCATGTTCATTCATCCGTAAGGAGAGAATTTGCTATTGTATTTGGCTGTTCAGATATCTCCTGGTCGTATCGCATGTCTCGTGCTCGTCGCTCTGGCTCCACTTCTCTTGGTAATCGAGCATAAACTCTGCGTACATATGCATTAATCTACTTGTAGATTGGGGCAATCGTCAATGCAGTAGTCTTCACATGGAAGAACTGTCGCGAAGTCAGAGAGATAACTGATTTCATAAGAATCTGTTAATTGCAGAAAATAATCAATCAATACATCGTCGTTTACGCTGTTAGCTTTGCCATGCTGCTACTGATCGTTCTCGTTTTCGGAATTTGGGCTCACGCGATTGAAGCAGTGCCATATTTCAAAGAAACATTCGGCCTGATGGGCTGCGTCACTCTCGGTCCATCGTTCTTCCTCGCAATCACTGCGATGGTATTCATGCTACTCAACCTCGTGGTACTCTCTGATGTTAATGAAAACCGATTTATTGAACATTCAGATTGTTATTCTCGTCAAGATGCGCATCATTGGAGTGTGATTCATTTAAATCTCAAATACTATTGGACAACTTTCATTTTTAATAAGATCATATTATTTGTTTAGTTTATATTCAATAAAGCAGATCTTTCAAATCTATTGGATGCAATCTATTGACAAAATGAACAATAAATTGAACAGCTAGACACAATCTATGAGATACCGGAGAGAAAAAATATATGTTTTATTGATTTATTGAGGGTAATTTTGCGCTCGACATGCATGACATCATTCCGAAATAAAATCGAAAAATCGAAAAATCTTGGCTGGTTTCTTCTTATAGATAGTTGTATTTTTTCGGCTAATGACCCTTTTCCATCTCCAGCATTGATATTCTTCCTATTCATTGGCTTCATTGCCTAAATTGTTCGGAAGTATCCCAAAGGATCCTTTCCAATTTGTATCATGTTTGTCGCAGACTTTGTTTTTCTTAATTGCTAGGCGATTTTAGAGCTAAAAGGACGATGAACTCCAAGAATAAGCTCATAAGACTGGAAAGAAATTTGATATCTGAATGTTTACAAATTGAAGGTGAAAGAGTATTCCAAAATCCGGGCTAGCCTCCGGTCTTGACTCCCCTCTTCTGGTCAATTTTCATTCCTCACAGTTACTAGATAGTATAGATTCCAGCATTTCTGAGCGTCCAGCTTCCTATCCTGCAGAAAAAAAACTGAAATGTTCACGTACGTATTCACGTCACTTTTTGGCATTTAGACACATTTCTAGTTTCTCTATCTATTTAGACGCTATCTCAAAAATGATGCTCCTGAGTCATTGGGCATCTGCAGTGTTCGTTTCGGAATAGGCCATTTCGATTACCATTTCTCTCCTTCCGAATCTAAATGGCTAAATGTCATTACCCCTGGCTGTATAAATTACCTGTTTCCATCGTATCTTTCATCTCCCCAAAATGGCTGTTCCAATGTGAGTTGTTCTGCGTTTTGATATTAATTACAAGGAAATAATTATATATATTTCTGATTCAGGCTCTCATCCCCTCTCTCGGGCGGCACAATCGCTGTCATCGTCATCTTCACTCTCTTCAGCGCGGCTACTGTAATCATCGAAGCAGTATCGATTTTCGTCGATAGTAAGATTTATCGTAATTTTTTCCAAATAAGATTGTCTCAGATTGGTACTGGCTTGGCCCTCCTCACGAAGGTGAATACGGCAGACTGGGATTGCTCACTATCACAGATTACGACGGCGAGTGGCAAAGGCATTTCATACCTCAGGTAAACGAATAGGTACTCTGCGTTAGTAAACTACATATTTACACTCAAGTATCAACACATTTTTCAGTCAGCTGGGACCATACTAACGCTGCTCTTCCAAATATTCATCCTGCTCGCTCATGTGTGCTTCTTCGTTATTTTTCGTGATTATATATATATATTTTTTTAACTTTCAGGTTGCTGCAATTGTTCTCATGATTTTTTCCAAATGGGGAGACGCTGATAGACGAGTTTGTCTTCCTTCTCTGAGCTAGGGAAAGATATTGAAAGCTATGCCAAATTGGAATAATTACTATTAAGTTTTCGTCTAGTTTTCGATGAATAATAATCAATTGAAGCGTTCGGCGATGCGAATGATCCTCTTCCCGCTCCTCACATGCATCTTCGCTCCTATTCTATTCGTCTTCTGGGTGGGAGTAATTTCGGACGAGCGGATGAAATCATTCCATCACACTCTCAATGTCAGTTGAATGCAGGTGGAAATAGTGAATGATGGAATTCATAATTAACTGATTATCGATTTTTACAGATTCTAATTGTGACAATTTGCAGCTAGATGGAGGAACGGAAAGTCCGACCGTTCCGGAGACTACATGCCTGTGGCTCATGCTCATAGTCAATTTCTTCTACTTCTGGGCCAGTTTAAACATTAAAGGAGTAGTGGATCGACGCAAACGAGCGGCCTCCCACAACGAAAAACCCGCGCCTGGACTGGAAAGTACGGTAGTCGAGCCGATTTTCAAAATTTCGCGAGTTTGCGTCGACTTCGTTTTTTTAAATCGATTTTTTGTATTTTTATCATGTTCAATTATGCTTAATTATGTGTCAAGCCTCACTAGCGATAGCCGGATAACCCTTGTCATGTGTTTTGATCACGTTTGAACCTCTAAATCGCTCGAGCTAGCGCACATTGTTCATTTTCGCGACGTTTCGCCTGCTTGTCTGTGATTT
>LS544542.1:119937-135987 GCA_900490775.1 Pristionchus maxplancki
CCGCCCTCTTCCCTCTCCCTCCCGATCTCTCCCTCTCGCCCGGTGTGCCTTGCGCGAGTGGTTTTCGGAGCATAACTTTTGATAGAGATGAGATATCGACAAACGGTAAAAAACATAACGTTATTCGGATCCATACCAACACACTAAACATATGAATGACACTTTTCGCTCAATTCGGCAGATCACCTTGCGGTCTCTAATCATCAGTGAGCGGAAACCGGATAAAAGATTTCTTCACACTTTCACTTGCAACGATAACGGCACATTCGAATGAGGTGAAATGTCCAAAAGAGGCATGGTCCACTTTTGGAGAAGAATGAAAGCTAATGCAAGGGTCTTTAAAAAGCGTAGAAAAGTGTCTTCCAGTGACTCGAAGAGACCTTGACACAAAGCGAGCAAGTGAGGGGGAGGAAATGGCAAAGAGAAGATGCGGGACAAATCAGCCGGAGAGTGTATGCTTCGCCAGTTATGAGAGATGGAATGATCAAACATTGTAAGAAATAGTAATCGAGAAAGATAATAGATTGAGCAAGTGTGACTCAAATGGGTCAAACGAGTTTGCCCTAAGGGGAAGTTGATAGAGAGGGAAAGTTCTCGTACTTCTTTGACAAGCAACACCAAGTTTGCTATGCAATTTTTTCATAAAATATCAATAACGAACGTACAAAATGACTAGAGCAAGCAAAGTTTAAATCGAAGTACAGAACAAGTGCAGTGAACGCCTAGGGCTATCTATGGCCCATGGCACAAAACAGATCGCATTGCCATTCAGCCCAGAGCCAATGACTAATTGGACTGAGCAAAAGAACAAAGTGGACAATCTGGGAAGCTCTTCTTGATTTATATCTACTTTTCCATTCGAAAACGTTCACAAATAGCAACGAAATGAGGAATTCTTTCACAGAAGAACTGAAAGTTTTAAACGGGTGCAGAGAAAAGCTATTATGCAATGCGGATCCATTCAATTTCCCTCGCATTTTAATGGGAATAGCGGGGAACTCAAAGTGGATCTGTATCGACCCTTCATTTCTGCACGAATTTACTTCGAGGACACGTTCACACGAATAACAGGCACGTTCAGAATGGGAGCCAAAGACGCTGTTACGTAATGTCAATTGATCACATTGTCAACCCGGAGCAATGGAATAAAGAGTGCTTATCCGAACAGTTTTCAAAGAGCGGAGATAACATTGCGTAACACAGCTTATCTAATGCATCACTAAAGCCATTCGAATCAATTGACTAGGGGGGAGGCGGGGGGCGGGGGGAGGGGGATGAGGCGGGAGACTCACAAATGGGCAAGCAGAGCGCGCATCGAAACTCGCTGCTGGGGGAAGAGAACGAAGGGAGAAAAGAAGAGGGAAAGTGGAGAGGAGAAGAAAGTCCCCGATTGAGAGAAACGAGAGAAGAATGATCAAGTGATACGATCGATTGAAGATCTTGAATGCCAAAGGAAGGAGGCGTGTTATCTCAGCAAGGGATAACGACTGCATAAGGAATAAGAGTCAGGATGAATTGGGCGTGATTTCATCCCTGATTTCGAGTCCATTTCTTTCCAAAAGGAGCACTAAATTGCACGAATGAGCATGCAGAAAAAGAGACTGAATGGATGAACTCCGACCATTAAAACGACGAGAAAAACGGTGGAACGATGCTAATTTGCAGAACCAAATGTGTGGTCGAGGGCGTAAGAATGACTCTTTCACTTAGAGAGACGAAATAGCATGTGGAATGAGGAGACACATAATTAATTTCACAATCCTAATCTGGAACAAACGATGCGGAACCATATCCGCTTCGAGCTGCCTTATATTTAGCAGGGACTGATCTCGAGAGAGATGGATTACAATGGCTCTTGCGAGGGGAAAGAACGGAACGAATGGACTCGAGGGATGGGGAACTAGACCGTTACTTCATAGATTGAGAAAGGTCTAGGCCAAGGGCTGATCGAGGAGAGGAGAAATGAAAGAAGAACTTCTAGATACAAAATAAAGAAGAACCTTTTAAAACCGGGCCAAACTTGACAGAACAATGAGAGTGATGTTTCCGTATCTCTGAAAGGCCACTCCTTGGGCTGGATGGTATATTAGCTTGCCCCTCACCCACGCACTCTCTCCAATTGTACAAACCAGTCAGAGGAAGCTCCTGAACAGTCGCCGTTTATTTTGTAAACAATTTGTGGTTAAATAACAATCGCTGTTAGCCAGAGTTGGGGAAAGTTTCGTTACGCGTCGTACGAATTATACATGGATTAGTTAGAAAACTAAATACGAAAGTAATAGTAATAACTGATAATAAGGCCTTCAAGGGTAAGAATGGTGTGAGAATTAAAAACAAAAATGTAACGATTGCAAGAGGTATTTGTTGAAAGGGAATCGTTGGCGATTATGAAAGAGAGGAGAGGGAGGTAGACTGCGGGGTCGTTTTGCACTACCTGAGAGAAGGTATTGCCACAACTGTCAAAGGACTAGCCTATAGAGAAAAGTGCGGAATTTGACGGAATTGCAAAGGGAACTAAATGGGAACAAATGCATCACTTATCATAGAGCACCTTCTACTGTACAACAGAGGCAAGGGGAAAATGTTACAGATCAACAGGGAAAAGTATTGGATGAACAACAGAATAAATATAAGCGACGTAAGTCATGGCCCCGTACTCATTCACAATTGGGCACAATCACAACCGGATGGGAGTCAACATTCTTGGTGTATACAATCAATTCTAACCAGCTCTTCTAGAGGGGTACGGTAGGTCGTTCGGCGGGCCACACTCTAATTGAGTGTGCCTCGACACGAGGGAGCTCCGCACAGGCACTCGATCTTGTCCTCCTCCAGGGGGAACTTGTAGTCGTATGTTATTTCGTCACCCTGTAGCAAAACACCAATAAAAACTTTTTCAGAATCGGGCGCGAAATTCAAACATTCAAACATGAGCACAAACCTTCTGAATGAGCGTCTTGCTGTAGATGACGATCCGCTTGTCTCCGTCCACCGTCACCACCTGAAAGAGAGCCATAGAGAAGATGAGATCAAGAGATCAGAGATCAAAGATCAAACTACAAACCTTTGCATAGCAATTCGGCTGGCAAGAGTGATTGATGAAACGGGCGAAATTGCCCTGTCGGGTGGCGTCGATGACCTGCAAGAGAAACGAATTCATCAAGATAGATCCGAGTTTCGACCAGACGGCAAATAGGGGAGATGAGCAAAACTACAATGTCAACGTGGTCTAGTTTTGCAAAAAATAGAAGAGATTCGAATACATTCTCTGGTGCACTCATGTTTCACTCTGCCGCCGAATATAGGATCGCAGTGCAGCAACAATTTAGCTTTGGACCGTCTCGAAAAAAAAACCGCATTCCATACCTCGTCTTCGTCGATTCGGAAGAGATACGAGCTTCCTATTCCTCTCCTCTCGTACTGCTTCTCCCTCTCGTCAGCGATGATCGGACGAATCTGGAAGAGAGAATGAAATTAGTTATTGCATCATCATTAATCAACGCCACTCATATTTGATAATCTAGACTTAAGTCAAGCTTATATATATATATATATATATATATATATATATATATATATATATATATATATATATATATATATATATATTTATGCTATTTCTTTTGAAACAACGGTTTAAAACATGTAAATATGTGACGTAGATCACCACGGGGGTTATGACAATGGATACGATATCGAAGGAGAAACTACTCGGTGAAACTGGTCTGATTCTCTGGTTTTACTAATAGCCTTGCCGCTCGAGGAAAGAAACTGTTATGCCTATACCCGAAACGCGAGCCAGGATTATTGAAATTGATTCCATTTCTTGTAAAATAGATTTTGAAATAGTGGGGGTTTCGGTTTGAGATACTATATTTGCCTCGAAGGAGATTTCTGGCCACCTTGATATCAATTCCTTCACGTCGCTTCTCTAGTGAATCAATGCCTAATTGTCTATTTCGGATCATGGCTGAAAGCATATTTTCCCAAGTGTGGTTGTAGCACCGCATGAAAAGTCTTCTTGTAAAATAATTTTGGACCTTCTCTAGGGTTCTTTTGTCCTTGATTTGGTGGGGATTAAAGACAGTGGAAGCGCTTTCCAGGATAGGCCTTAAGTAAATTGAGTAAGTTTTCGCAAGTACCTCAATGTTTTTAGTCCGCAAAGCTCTGAGTATAATGTGACACGCGGTTTTTGCTTTATTTGCAATTGATTTGCAATGATCAGAAAACTTGAGGTTCTTGTGGATTAAAAATCCGAGGTCTTTCACCTGTTCTTTTTGTTCTAAAGCAGTGGGCCCAATGGTGTAAACTAATTTCCTGTTGGCCCTGCCGAGATGCAGAGAGTTACACTTATGCGCTGCTAGTGGTAGTTGCCATTCCCTAGACCACTTCAAAATAGTGTCTATTGCGGCTTGCAAGGGGGCGGCTGAGGAAGCTTTACTTATTGCACGGTAGATTTTGATATCATCCGCGTACATGCGAGCTACTACTCCCTGATTTAGGACTAATGATGGAATTTCCGACGTAAAGATTAGGAAAAGCAATGGTCCGAGGACAGAGCCTTGTGGAACGCCGCTAGTAACTGGTTTGGAATGGGAGAGTGTGTCTTTAACTCTAACTTGGAATGTTCTTCAACAATCAATTCGATGACGTCATCCCCTTCCCTTCCCTCCCCATTCCCTCTCCTCACCTTCTGCCCGATGTACTCCACTATCATATCATCGGGGGCGATTGGCTCGAGGGCGTACAAACCCCATCCGTGAATACGAGATCGGGCGAACTTTATCATCTTCTTGCGATACTGAAACACCAATATTACTTCATGCGCCGATACAAGATCTTCTATTCGATTACAGTTAAACAATTGTTTTACATTCAACAGCGTCAGAAGAAATCATCATTGCAGAACGATAGACCGATAATATACCCAACAACTGTGACCCTTACTCACCTTCAGCTGGTTGACCTTGAAGAATTCAGAATTCGGGTTGGAGTCCACCATCGTTTGCAGCCTGCAAATCATGTTTTCATCCAATATCCACTCTTGATCGACCACTCAACCCAGCGAGCGCCTAAGACATCTTCCCGGAAGAAATGACTTGGTTTCATTTTAATTCTCCCTTTGAAAGCAAAAAAATAAACTGACCGTCGATTCATTGATCGTTGCTCCTTCTGAGCCTGCACTTGATGGCGAGTGACGACTTCGTCCTGAGATGGAAATCGATTACCATAAGCCCCACTACCGTATCCCATCATCACTCAATTACAGTATACTACCGTACCCTCTCATTGATCTCCGTTCGGTCCTGGAACGCTTCGGGTCTTCGCATGATGCGTATCTTCTGTTTCATGGACAGTCGATAGAAGCCCTCAGCTCGGGCGCATCCCGTGCTGTGAGGAACGACGCCTGCGAAGGAGATTATAAAATCACTTCTACGATCGCCGAACCCTCCTCCAGCAGTATACTGTATTCAATCAATCAATAATCTCCACTCACCCAGCAGCTCCGGGTCTTGGAAGAAGAGATCGACCCGACCGACCTTCGCTGGTTTCAGCTGAGAAAACAAGTGTTATTATTATTATTGTTGTTGAGAGAAACAACTCGACACCATTGGCATTCCCCCACCTACTGTTATATTCACTGGCTGAATCAAGAAGACTGGACAAAAACCCAATGGCCATCTTCACTGCTCCTCCCCCAACTGACCAATTCGGCGGGCGTGAAGGCCCTCAATCTGCTCTCGAATTCGACTTCCTTCTGCACTCCGAATGGTCGGGTTCCATTCAATTGCATCTCCGCCAGTGCCATCTGTAGGTACTCTTCGTCCTCCCGGTCCATTCCCGCCTGAACAACGAATATTATTAATTTGTTAAAGTTTAATTGAAACAACGTTTTCTCAAACGATCAATTTCAAGAGATGCAGCCAGTTATAACGCATTCACGAAACCCAGGATTAGCAGGCTAAATTTGTTCAAGATATTTTATAAGCATATTCCCAATAAATCATTCTCTACAACCCTCACTCTCGTATGTGCCATTCGCCTTACTTTGAAGCTGTCCCTGATTCGAATCTCCTCCTCTGGGGGTCTCTTCTTGAATATCGCCCTTGGTTTCTTCTCCTTTCTCTCCTTCGGTACGGGACATGGAAGAAGGCCGAGCAATTCGTGGGGGACCTGAGACAGATGAGTGTTAGAACTATCCATGAAGTACCAAAATTGAAATGTCGAAATTGCCCTGTTCCCCCTCCTCCACTCACCTTCTCTCCCTCGATCTTCTTCTTCGCGGGTTTGAAGATGATGGGCGGAGCGACAGCAGCAGCCGGTGGACGGAAGGAGGGAGCCGCCTGCAACATTCGAGCGTCAGCTTCATTTGATAACCAGGGCGAGTTCGCAGCTTCCATCTACTTGTACATTCTAAGATTTGAACAACACCACATTAATCAATCTTCCCTTACAATTAGCCACTGTCTTCAATTCCCACTAGACGACCACCCTGTTCCTACAGTATCCCCAATATCTACAGTATCATTCACCAGTGAGGGAGGTCTGATTGCAGCGGGAACCTTGCGATACTCGACGAAGGGCACCTGCAGAGGGAGTACGGTAAGGATACGGTAGGCATGTGATCGATATCGATCGATTAGTGAACTAAATAGGGATGCACAGGCCATTGCACGAGAACTGAACACAGTCAGCGAGCAAATTAGAACGAGGAATCCTACCACGACTGTTACCGTACTCTCTCCGAAAATGATCTGCTATCGACGCACAGCTAAACGTAGAATCGAGAATCTGCCACCGCCATTTTTGCGCATGCACGAAACACGAAACAACATAGAACCACTGCAGGTTGAAGATCGGAAACCGAGTTGAGAGGGGCAAGGGGGAGTCCCCACTGTCACTGAGGTTAGATTAACGACCAAAAATGAACAATTCGAGGGAAACTAAATATTGCATAGCAACTAAACGAGATCTCACTAACTACCATGCAAAAAGCAGCTCACTCTTTCACTAAAGCTAGCGTATAGCCTTCGAAGGCTGATCCTTGGCTCACATACAACAGCATTCAGCCCACAGGATCAACCACGAAAAGCACGCTGGAACTTCTTCACTTTTATAGTATTTCAAAGTGAAGAAGTCCCTTCTCATCCACTGCTCATTCTCACAAGCCACACTCCACTCATCCACTCATTCTCTCTTACTAACCCCCAATTGGCGGACGTAAGGGTGATCGTATCGAATCGGGTCGTATCCGCCCTCGTCCGGCTTCATCGACGGCTGCGGTCGCAGCTGCTCTGCCTGCACTTCTGCAGCCAGCAGTGCAGCAGTTGCAGCCGAGATTCGCGGCAAGGGAAGGGGAGGAGGGGGCGGAGCCTCCTCTTCCTCTGTCTTCAGCACCTTCTCTTCCTCTGCCACTGCAGCAGATGCAGCAATTCCAGTCGCAGTCGATGGACCAGCCTCTTCCGGTGAAGATGCACTGCAATAGTTGAATATCAAGAAAAATCAGTGGTCGATGGCACCCTACCGTACTCCTCCCCTACCGTACCCTTTCAATTCCTCCTTGATCTGATCCGCCTCGTCCTCACTCATCGCCATCACATCCACGTCTTCGTCCGCGAAGGGAAAGGCTGCAATCGATCCATAATTAGTAGGTACCGTAACCGGGGGGAAGAAGTCAGTAATCGATACCCAACCGTGCTCGCAATTTATATTCATGAGCACGAAACCCGTACCTAATCGCCAGGGGGCGTCCATAAGGGCCCAGCACAATGAAGAAACCAGCGCAGAATGAGAGGAATATTCTATTTCAATGTAGTATTCCGAGGACAGAACAAAAAAGTACAAACTTATTAGAAAAGGTAATGGTTCTCAAGAACTCCACCGAATCAAAATATTATCTTAAAGCCTTAAAGCATATTCCAAGTGTTCTGACATTATCAGTCGTTGAAAAATAAATCAGTCATCGATGGGTTCTGTCCTGACTACCGTACACTCACCCGCTTCATTCTCCTTATCCCGATCGTCGCTCTCGCTGTCGGAATCGGAATCGGACGAGTCGGACGACGACTCTTGGCTGAATTGAGAACAATTAGTATTATCATGGGAAAGTAATCTTAAACAAACTTTCACCCATGATGATAGAATATTTCTGAAACTACGATTAGCCAACTCTCTTGCAAAAAAATTTTTTCTCAAGCGAACCCGTACAGGAATTGCCCATACCTAGCTAATCAAAATGATATCGCGTTGATGGAACGTGCAGCTGACTGGTAACTAAGCATAATTTGTAAGGAATGCGCTGTGGAGTTATTGCTACTGATGACAATTCCGAGATCTATTTCCCGTTCGAAACGTAGATTCTTGCATACCTCGATTCGATATTCCTCATATTCGGTCGTCTCCTCACTCCCTTCGTTCTGCTCACTTCCTCCTCATCCTCGTCACTATCCACAGACGATTCCGCCGACTGCGAACCTGCAATTAGCATAGGAAGTAGAGGAGGAACGAGAAATGACCAATCAATGATGCAACCATCATGATACGATCCAGACAGTTTCGGGTTCCACGTAAATTCTAAAATCAACTCACTCTCCTCCCTTCTTCTTCTGTAATCTTCCGAACTGGACGAAGTCGAACGAGAAGATGAACGACCTGTCGAAATCAACTTTCAATTACGTCATTCATATTTGTTTTTGGGAGTGACTTTCTTCGATCAACTACATTCAGTAACTGAACCCCGTAATGCAGCAACTCTGACACTCGAACCACCGAGTTGGCAAATGCCAGAACAGCGATCAGACTTCTCTAGAGAACGCATTTACGCGCCCCCATATCGAAACAGACAATCTCACAATTCATACAATGCACCCTTAACTCACTCTTCTCTCTCGATGGGGCTCGCGAATCTCTTGACATTGGAGTGCCATCTCGTGAGAAGTCCGCTGCGAGGTTCTGAAATTATTTTTATTCCCCTGATCATTTTCGGTTTCACAGTTGGAACAAAGGATCGGTCAGTCAAACACAATTGATATCACGTTCCTAGGTTCTTCGACTAAAAAAAAATAACTGATGCATATTGTATTACGATACAGTAAATATGTAAGGAGTGTACGGTACCTTCTTCTTGATGATATTTATGCTGCTGAACACCTTGGATATGCCGCAGTGCAGACCCTCGGGAGACATCCTTCAATTATATTCGTGATTATGACTACATTGAAGATTAATTATTGGCTTCGGCTTTCGTATCAGACTAACAAGCGCCAGTGCAGAGCCTCAACCTTGCGGTGCCCATTTTCAATTTGGTCTTTCATCAGTACAGATTATATTTTTGCGGAATAAATCGCGAGGAAGCTGCACTACACGCGAAGTCTTTTGTAACAAAAAAAAGATGTCAACAATTAAATTCGCCCTACTCCATCACACTATCTCCAACACTGGCAACACCAATACGTGGAACCTGATGAAGTGCAAACTCACAGTTTATTGGCCAGCATTTCCTCCATTGGGTCCTTCTTCGGGGATTCCTTCTCTCTTGCTGCAGCTGCAGCCAGATTGTCACGGATCTGCAATCGACATTGTCGATCTCTTTTGCATTCTCCCATTCATTCCTCGTTGCTTTCTGTTTCATGCAGCAGACTAATTCTGTCCCATCCTAGTGCCACAATATAATCTGTATTCTTCATGGATATTCTAAACTTCAAGCGCAGCCCCATTCAGACCCCGCTCATCCACCAGTCTCCTTCGTTACCATTTGCTTCTTCTTCTCTTCTCCCTCATTCTTCTGCTTCCTCTCCCACTCTCCGAGCACTATGAACGCTGTGGCCTCGCACTGCAAAGAAATTAATGTATGAATTGCTTTTGCTATCGGCCAGCCGATTATTTGCAGTTTCACCCTCTGGCAGAGGGCCTCTGCACAAGTTCACAGCAAAGAACTCGGTTCAATGACTACTTCATACCCCACTTCAATCTCACCTTCCTCATCAAATCCTTCGTTAGCTGCTGTTGCAATTCGTTCATCAGCTTTTCAAGAGTCTTCTTCGTCAGTTTGTCGGCCTCGTACTCCTGAATTCATCGACGATGACGTCATTCCCATCCCCTTCAGTTCCCAATCGCTCCTCCTGCCGTACCTTTCTCTTAATCTCCTTCTCCTTCCTATTCCTCTCATCCTCAGATTCATTCGTCTCTCCCATCTCTCTCTTCTCCTCTCTCCTCTCCATCGTCACTTCCATCGCGGGTTCAGAAGACGACGACGCGACGTCCATGTCGTCGTCGTCGTCAATGTCCATGTCCTGAGAGATCAAAGATCAGGTTTGACAATATTGATTAAAAATTTGGGGAAAATGAACTAAGTGCCAAACAGCACCTGTCGCGCTTCACCTGCACGTGATAGAGCGATGGAATTCTGGTTATGCAATATTTGGTTGCTGCACGCTTCACTAAAACTACAAACAAACAGTAACCACTCACATCATCCTCGCGCGGCTTCTGCTCCACTGGCGCCATCGTCGAGATGGACGGCGCGGAGGCGCTGCAATATTTAAATATTTAAATTAATAATAAAAAAGTAATAAACATACGCATGTTTCATCTCCTTCGCTTCCTCTTCCTTCTTCTTCTTCAGTCCGAACAACTGCGAGAGTCGATCGTCCAGATTCGCCTGTAATACATTATTGTTTTAAATTATATTTGATATTTTAGAAGTAAGAAGCTCGGAAGCATTGCACTGCCGCTGTATCAATGACTTTGCATTATACATGAAACGCAAATGGAGAGACGATTTCGTCAAATAACCAATCGAACTGAACAGGAAACATTCGTGTTTCGCCACTACATCAACACTCTTGCACCAACCTTTCAGTAATTATTGAAGCTACAAACAACATCTCTCTCACCTTCTCCTTCTTCTCTGCAGCAGCTGCAGCCGATGCAGCACTCGCAGCCAGGGGAGTGCTGCCGCCATCCGACGGAGTGGTGGGGGTCGTCATCACTATAACAATTTCATTGTTAGCGAAAAAATACTTAAAATCAGGAAAACGAGCCCACACAGACCTGATTTAATCAAGAAACTGAGTTGTTGTTTTATTAACCCATGTGGTCCTTCAAACACTGAAGGCGAGTGTTGCCTCCTCATCTAACCAAACCGCGCGAGACACAATCCCCTTGTACTCACCCTTATCTGCTAGGGGCGTCCTTCCACTCATCGTCGCCAACGACGAGCTACTCGACGCCCTCGCCAGTCCTCCAGACGACGTCAACGACGGGGAGGAGACTGTGGCTGAGAAGGACGTCGAGGCTGCAGGCTCTTCCGCCAGCGGCGTCGACTTGTACGGCGTCTGCGGCTGTAAAATTTTCGTTTAGCACAGATCAAAACTTTCGAAAATCACAAGTAGACTCCGCGTTCCACCTCTACTTCAATACACTTTGCGCATATCATTGGCGATTCACCCCTAGCCTGCTCCAGAATATAATAAATCCTCCTCACCTTGGGCGTCTTCGCTGGGCTGGCATAGCTGGGGAGGGGCGTCGCTCCTCCGAATGGCATCATCGGAGTCATGGGAGTGGCTCCGCCCATCATCGGCGTCATTCCTCCCATCATGGAGGCCATCATCGGGGGCGGAGGAGGAAGGCCCGGAGGGAGCGGAGGCAGACCTGCGATGGGTTGAATTGGGAGATGAAGGGACCAGGTAATTGCGCGCCCCATTGATGCAAGGTATAAAGTGGGTCACGAAAGATTGTAATGGGAGAGCAACTGCCTGAATAAAATAAATAGTTAAAAATAATTCCCGACCTGCAAAGACAGCCGATGCTGCACTTAGCATCGCTGCATTCGATTGAATGCCGAAGAACTCGGGGGGAGGAATGAAACCGCCTGAAGATACAATTTTAGACCCATTTCTTACACCACCACCTTCAACGTTTCATCCTCCCCTCAATAACCGCTTCTCGTTTATTTTCCAAAATTGCGTGAGGAAGCATTCGCTATAAAAAAAAATTGACCCGCCCTAGCAGGCACTCGACTGCTTCTTCCCTATCCAAATACTAAGTATCCCCTTCCATTCCACTCACCAGGCAGTGGCGGGGGCGGCAGCACCATCATTGGCGGCGGATGAGGAAGATGTTGAGGGGGAGGGGGAGGAAGGGACGTCGCCGAGGGAAGAACTGGAATTATTCAATTATTATTAAAATTATTCAAATAGGGCAGAAACTCCGACCATTGCAGCGCCACTCTACTCCTAACTATGATCGAACGGTGAAACCGCAATTGTTCTTGCACAGAAGACACACGGACAGAACAGGCTGCCGCATGTAGAGCGCATTTACGAATACAGTTAAACAATACCACTCACCCAATCCCACAGGGGGCACGATGACTGGCGGCGGTTGAGTGGGATCGAAGATGGGAGCACATTGGAATCCCGATCGACGAGAGGAGGTGGAAGGAGTGGTCGAGCACGTGGAGAGAGAGGGGGTCGAGGCTGACGGAGTGTACGGAGCGGAGGGGGCGGGGTCTGGAAAGGAGTAGGTCAACCATCTTTCGATCTGTGGATTCAATGAACAACTGCCACTTTCGTGCTGCGGCGTGAACACATAGCACGAAGGTAAAACGCGTGTTCGATTCGTTTGACTTTCCGGAAAACTTTCCGTAGAAAATAATTTAAAAAATTCTCACCAGCAGGAGGCTGCGGTCTCTTCTCATCCTCTCCTTGCTCTCTGCAATGGAATAAATGTAATCTCTGATATGCTAACCATGAACTGTCGAACCATATGGGTTTCAGTCTCTACATTTCTACGTTAACTATTTCATCTCGTCTCAACAATATCACATTGATAGCCTCTTCTAGGAATACTACTACTCTTGTTTCATCGCCATTATGCCTATCAATCTCCACTCACTTCGTTCTCTTCCTTCCCCTTCCTCGCCCGTTGTCCGAGTCACTGCTAGGGCTGCTCCAGCCCATTCCTGCAATCACCAATCGATTAGCCACCGTAACCGACCGTAGACTGTGGACGGACTTTCATCAGTGGTACAGTACCCGCCACAGAGACAGTGGTGTAAGTATCGATTACGAGAGAGAAAGATAACAAGCGATTGTGGTGCGTTGCGGAGTGCGGAACGTTTGCGCGGACAGAAGACACTGATCTCGGTCCAATTGGAGGGGAGAGGGGAGGCCTCTCCCTTTCCTTGAGTGCACTGGTCGGAAAAAAGGTTGGAAAGATGCCGATTGTGAGTGTGGAAAGAGGGACTTGCGGGACAACTTCCACAGAGAGATCGAGACACCATTCCCACTTACCCTCTCGTCGTCGTCTTTGATCCGCTCTATGACGAACTACTCGATCTCAACAATGCTCTTTTCATTCTAACATCTGCTGTTATACTAGATGAAAAGTCAGTTCCCGATATCAATCAACCATCATCCTACCGTACTTACCGTCTCTCCCTCCACTTCTCTTTCCCTTGCTCATCGATCGTTCTCTTCGCTTCATTTCCTCGTCGAAAGAATCAGGAGACGCCGATCTACAATTGAAAGATATTAAATCTGATTGGATAAGGTAGATTCGCATGGATCAAATGACCCCTCAAAAATACATAAGCAACCCACATTTCGGCCAAAAATCGGAAAAACAACCCACCGAGGGTTGCTTTTCCGCCAAAGGCAACCCACATTTTTGACATTTTCGTGCTATTCCGCCGAAAGCAACCAACATTCTGCATTTTCCTAACATGAGCATTTGAACCCTGTAGATTCGAGATACTAGAGCAGCATCAAGTGATCGCAACGTTTGAAAACAATAACAGTAGTAATTAATAGTCTCACTTCTGATCGGGAATGGTCGTCCGCTGCTCCGTCCTTCTCTTGTACGTCACCGTCTTCACCTCCTTCAGAATCCGCTTGTCGCCGTTCGAATCGCGCTCCGACGAGACGTATCTGCGAATGGGTTACGGTAAGAGATACGGTAGTCATGCACGAAATTGAATTTTGCCAAATCAATAATATAAATGGTTATCGATCCGGGGATACAGTATCCTACCGTACCTCTTCACTTTGAGGTACTCCTCTCGCTTCTTCTTCACTCCGCCATCCGATCGATGTCGCGAGCTACTGCCCTCGCCCTGTAGCATTCTTTTCATTTCATATAACCACTGCTAGATCTAACAAGGCCTTTACCCGCACCATCATCTTATAGAAAGACCGTGAGACGGTAGGTAACTAGCCATGTGACATCAAAATATGAAAAAAAACAATTAATTGTAATTCTCACCTCTCCTGCAGATGAGTTGGACGAAGAGGAGGACGTCGAGGGACGACGACGTTTGTCTCTCCAATTTATTAATGAAATTAATGATCCAATACGCTATCCTTTCGACCTTTTGTACTGCTATTTCTTATAACATTTTTTTTATCTGCTGGAGAAAAGAAGCTATAGCCTCTCACATTCCTCCCCTCCCTCTATCCACCCCTTGCAACCTCTCACCTCCTGGGCTTCTCCTCTGGCTCCGGAGTGCGCCTGCGACTCTCCGATCCTGCAGTTGACGTTGTTAGTAACTAATCTACTGCTACCGTACTCTCCCCAGCTCCATCTCCGTAATCCCCTACTCACTTCTCTCTTCGAAGACTCCATGATTGCTCGGGGGCAGCTCGGAGTAGGGAGGAGGTGGCTCCATCTTGTAAGTAGAGGTGCCTGCATAAGATAGAAATTATTACAATATTTCCAAAGCTCACAAAGCATTGAAAGTGGGAACTTTCTCTGACCATGATAGATAATTGAAACACTAATGTATAAGCTTCAATAGATGATCATTTAAATTTGTGTCACTAGTCATTATTAACTGGTGGACTGAACTGTATTCGAGCACCAAATGAAACCCAAAGAATCGCAGTACAAATCTCACCCGCATCATCGTAGTGCGCATGCTGCGGGATGGGCGCATCTGCAGAACGAAATTATTATCATTATTGAATATTAAAATCTTAAAAATTTAAAATAACACAAATAAATAACACACTGATAGGTGGTGGCGGAAGTGCCTCATACATCGGCGAATTCGAAGTGTCCATTGGAGAGAGAGATCTGGAGAAGACTCATGGTCAATCTATGCACATACACGTTTCACTGCTCCAGCACCTTCCCAGTCACATTTTGACACCGTTACATCAGCCGGACATTTCGATCCAATGGAGAAATGAAATGAAGTCACCTTTCCCTCTGCTCCTCCTTCACGACTAGTGCAGGTGGTGCAGCGTCTTCCGCTTCAGTTATCGGGGGTACTGCAAATGTATTTCATGGCCAGTTATAACTACGTTTTTACTAGAAACCGCATTGACTTTCTTGAATGCAGTTAATTGCGACAAAGCGCTCACCGATAGCTCCGTAGATCTTCTCCCTTCTGAGGGACAGCTCATGGTCGCTCATTCCACTCAGATAAGACAGTGGAGGCAGTGGCAACGTGACCATCTCAGTGTACTTCGCTGCCAATTGAGCCGCTGCAATCGAGCCTCCTTCACTCTTTCACCTTTTGCTTTTGAGCCCACGACTAATCCGTTTTAACAAACCTATATCGTCATAAGTGCTTTTGCTACTGCAGTAACTCTCGATGAATATTGATCACGAAAAAAAGATTGAAACAAGTAAATGGAGGTCACCGAATGGGTCGAGGATGCAAGTGATGGCCAGTCCCATCACACTCGATCCATCGCACGCATCGATGAAGGCGCGCGCGTCCTTGCTCTTCCTCAACAAAAGCAAAATAAATAAAATTTAAAAAATTAAAGATAAGTTTTTGATTGGCATCAGCAAAAGATATGATACTATCAATATTCACGAAGTAGATACCCTTCCCTCACTTCTTCCCTCACTTCTTCTGTTTGTAAGGTATTTGAGAAGATTTTAATCGACAAGATAACCACTTTCCTTGACGAGAACAGTCTATTTGACCCCCACCAAACAGGTTTCCGTAACTGTCGATCCACCGCCACCAATCTTGCCGAGACTTATTCTCATTACCTGCGAATATCAAAACGTTCCTCTTTCGATACAGTGTATATA
>LS544542.1:142547-157474 GCA_900490775.1 Pristionchus maxplancki
TGCACTACAATGAGCTGCAATACAGCTGAGGATCGGAATAATTTAGCTTTTGAAAAATTCAATGCCTGGACGGTGGTTAAATCTATTTAATTAATTTTTTTCATCGTGCTTTGATGTTGTCTCGCAATCTCATTTTAATCAAACTTATCTTAATTAGAATAATATAAATGTAAGCGTTGTAGACTCGAAGCAAATGCGGAAGGAACTAAGTGGTTCGGGAAGTGCTGGTACTTCCACAATATGATCAAGTTTGTCTTTTTCATTTTTATTAATCCTTTTAATTTCCACATGCATTGTTTTCGTCTAGAAGTTGTCAATTGATGCTACGTAATGGCCGCTAATATAGATTTACCTATATTTATATGCAGAAAAAAAATGGTCTGGTTAATTCCTAATAGTGTTGCTGATGATTAAAACAGTAATTCCTTTACAGATACGAGTTCGACGTTGAGTTTGACTTACCCATCACTTACCCCGTCACAGCTCCTGAAATCGCGCTACCTGAACTGGACGGGAAGACTGCTAAGGTTTGTCCATTCTAATAAATGGGAATGAGAAATATACGATTGTGAATAACTATTTCCCTTGGTTCAAAGGTCCCGGTATACAAGTTTGACTGTTCCACGGCTACCTTCGAGCGATAAAACGAGTACTTGGGCAGAGGACGCGCTCTAGTCGCGCCGGGTTAGAAACAGCGGGGAGAGGGAGGAGGAGGGGCACACCACGATGCGCTCAGTTCGCGATCAACCATTTTCTAATTACCGGAGCGGCTCTCCCCTTATTGTTCACTTTTGCACAGGGCTGAATTGCCATGGTTCGGATTAGGGTGTTGTAATTGTTTATGCCAACACCTTAGCTCTGATGTGCGCCCTCGATATTTTGCGGTGGTCAATTGTATGTTGTTCTCTTTCATCATTGTTCTGACAAATGTTGCTTGGGTTATTTTTACTATGGACTCTTTTTTTCGAATATGAAACTATTCAAATCACATGATATTCTGTGTGACTAACTTGTCCTCTTGCAGATGTTCCGTGGTGGAAAGATCTGCCTCTCAGAGCATTTCAAGCCACTCTGGGCAAAGTGAGTTATTCGTCTACTTATTGATTGGAATGCCCAGTAACCAGTATTTCCGAACAGTTACTTTTTCAACTAAAGTTTCAACTCAAAAAAATAACGTGAAATGAACCTGATCTAGCTAGAAAGATTATTTTGAGAATATACATCTTTTTACTTTTTCAGGAACGTTCCTAAATTCGGAATTGCCCACGCGTTCTCCCTCGGTCTCGGCCCATGGCTCGCCGTCGAGATTCCTGACCTTGTCGATAAGGGAATCATCAAAGCTGCCAACTAGGTACCGTACCTCTCCCATCCCTTGCTACCGTATCCCGCGTAGGCGTCTCGTCCCTCACTCGATTCAACTTATCTGCTGTGTCAATGTCTATTAGTCTCACCACCCACTTCGACGTCTCTTCGAGAGTGAGAAGAGGAAGAAGGAGAGACTGTCCTCCCCTCCTCCCTCTCCCCAATCCATCCTCCCATCCACCCTCTCAACGTAGAAATAGAGACTACGAGACCCGTCGGTCCAAACTGAATTCACGTCACTGCAAAAGGCCTTCCTTTCCCTTTCCCTCCTCCCTTCTTTCTGTTCTCGTTTCTTTCGTATTTCATCCCTCCAGAATCCATGGTGTCTGAAACTTTCCTTCATTGGGTTGTTGTAAATTATGAGAATTTATATATAGTATTTATAACCGGATTCATAATGTATATGGAACTTTTTTCTCACAGAGATTGCTAGATAAACTTGTTGTTCTTGTTCCCTTTTCATGTTGACAATTCACGAATGGTTTTGGTCTCTCTTTAGTCAGTTCTCGATTCGCAGGTCTCTGCTCTGTTGTTGTGCCGTGGCGTTCTCGCCCCCACTACCGGAAGTGGATTTCACACTGTGAATTCACAGCACTTGCGAAATACTCTGATCCTTGATCTATCGTGTGGGAAGGTTGCACTTCTGAACCGGAACCAGTCAATACTCGACTATTAATGCATGCGAGATGTCTTTTCACTCGCAGTACATTAACTGCCCCCTTTTCGACTCCAGTAGTGGGAAATATCGTGAAATGGTCGACACTCTCTCGATTCAGCACGCTATCTCCTCTAATCGAGTAATAACGCGTACTCAGAGTACCGTACTTTGTCTAGATTGTTCTTTGTTGCGCACGTGCTCAAAACGTTTCTCAATTAATTTCGATTTCTGAACTCTCGTTTTACCCTCAGGTTTCTTCAAAAAGTGCTCTCGATCTTTATTTGCTCTTACTTACTGGGAATGAGCTCATTCTTATTCAGGAAGGGAGAAGGAATCAGATTCATTATGCTAAATAGATACAAGAAACGAGATTAGACTCGTGCTATCCTGGGACGTTTTCAGTCCTTCTACTTGTATGATGTCAATCCGAACGATATTCCCATGATTTGTGAGAGAGACTAAGTGGAGGGGAAAATGAGCAAGTGTGTGATCTGAGTAAACGAAGGACTCAAGGGATTGATTAGTTTTGAGTGAAGAGATGAGAGGGAAGAAGAGAGGGAGGAGGGGGAGGGGAGGGAAAGAGAGGAGGGAGGGGAGTGAACAGTTGAGGGATTCAGGAAGGTCGTAAACTGGGAAGGGTTTGAGAGGGGGAAGGAGGAGAGGTAGAAGAGATTCGAGAGAGGAGGGAAGAGATCTCAAGGAAGATGAGCCCATTCTGACCCCCATTCCATGAACCTTTTCCTCGCCTTCCTCTTTCTGATTACCTATTTATCGATTGCGATCATTCTTCTCTGTCCGCAGCTCTTGAAATAATTTTTTTTGTTGCTTTACCACTTGATATTTGGCATCTAGCCAACGTTATCAGCTGTTTTCCTGGTTTAGTCCTCGATTGTGAGTGAAAGATGGAAGAATTAAGATTCGTATCTGCACATGTTTTCGATTCGATCGTCTGTCTACCCTCTGTTCCATTGTCATTTCAATCGTAGTCATTCTTCCTCTTCTTCTAACTTATTTGTTCAGGGACAGAGACACGTTTCGAGTCAATTTGTAGCCAGAGATATCCCCGAATCGCAGATTACAAACAGAGAGAGGGTGATAAGTCACGTTCACGAATGGAATCATAATTAGGCAATCCCGCAATCTTTGGTTACAACTCATGGATTTTCCTGTCAATTTCTGACCTACTCTTCTTATATTCCCTGCGGTAGAAGTAAAAAAAGTTCCCATTCGTCTCTCGATTCGGCTTTCGCTTATTTACGACCCCTGAGATGAGATTGGAAGACCATTTTTCAGGCTTTGAACTCTCGAATGAATCTCCCTTTTACGATTGTTGATTGTTTGATTTTTCGCTTATTCATTATTCCTTCTTCGCATCTCAGAATGTTGAGAGGCTCATGATTAGATAGAGTGTGGAATATTGGAGTGTCTAGAATCTCATCATCACGCTTTCAGTTTCTCTGAAAGGCGAGAATGCGAACTCTAGTGCTGATCTCATCACTGACTGCATGTAACCTGATCCATTCTGGATTAATTGATGCAATCCGTTCCTTCATTCTCTCATTCGATGGGAATCCCTATCTAATCCCATCTGCCCTCGTCTTTCCTCGCTTATCATTTTTCCGTTCCGGAACTAATCCAATTCCTCGCTCTCTCTCTTTTCGCAGTTTCACACAGTGAGAGTGGAGATGAATAGATTAGTGAGAAAGAGTGAGAAGAGGAGAGAGTCGTGTCCGACAACTTATTCTAGTCCTGCTCTTTCACTAAAGGCTGCCCTTTTCGTGATTAGCAGACCAGAATTAGGGCGTGAACTGCATCGGGTCGACTGTTTTTTCTTGCATGACTCGATGTTATCATTCCATTCACGAGGCTCGTGTACGGCTTTCATTGTTCGGAGCGTTCTTGTTCTGTGATCTCGTTCGAAACTTCTTCGCTCTTCGCATCAACGTCTTTCATACTTTCTGTCGATCTGTATGACTAGAAAAAGAGCTTCTCGAATTGAGAGAATCAGACAATTGAACGAAAGTTGTGCACTGATTGTAGAGAAGTTATGTAGAGGAAGTGATTGTTCTGGGAATGTTGAGAAGTGTGCAACGGTCTGATTCTCCATCTCTCGTCAGACAAGGATGAGAGAGCATGCGGAATGGAGAGAGTCGGAGCTCTACTCTTCGAAATGTTCCTGTGGGAAAGAATCTTCTCGCAGTTCCGTAACCTCTCTCTCTCCACTCGACTCCTCTTTCTTGTCAAACAGATCCATGCATCGCTCCCTTATCTCTTCCTCTCTTTCTCTCCTCTCTCTTCATTTCCCCCACTCTCTCCTCGTTCGCTCTCAGAATTGTCTCCATTCACGTGCAGAACTTTCGCGCCTGTTTCCATCCGAGTTACTTACTCCATTCCAATCAGTTTCTTGCATGTAAAATCGCTCAAGATCACCTGTCGTTTCGAAATCTCCTCTTCACTTCTTTCGAAAAGTTTCCAATCCCTTCACATTCCACTGCTCTTTTGTTTTTCCGAGCTCAGAAATTGAAGAAGTTTCACCTCTCCTTCAGTCTCCGATCTAGCCGACGACGACAGTTGTCTCTCTCTCTCTCTCTCTTTTTCTCTCCTTCGCTGCACTTTCTCTCTCTCTTTTTTCCTTGCTTCGTCGTTCCGATATGTCGTGAGAATCCTCCATTTCCCCCCCCCCCCCCAATTATTTCGTCAAAGATCAGGTTATGAGAGACTAATTTCGAGAGGTGCGAACCTTGTTCATACACTTTAGTGATCACACCCATTTCGGATCCAAAAGAAAACGAATCAAATCAAAAGTGTGGGAACGACAACTGCAAAATAAAAATTCTCACGCTCGCACCAACCCTGAAGTCGATTTTGTACACTTTTCACTGTATGGACTCCATGATTAGCTTCAAACTAGGCTTATTAGGCAAAGATGTAGGACAGAGTCAGGACTCCCCATCTAGATTCTACGCATCGCATCCTCTCAGAACTGAGTCAAGGTTTTTTGGTGATGGGATTCAAAAAATTGCAGCATGCAATGCCTTCGTTCTCCAGATTCTCTCTGTTTCCCACGCGACCTCTCGTAGTGTGAACAACCTCCTCCACTCAAGGCTGCCCCAGAGGAGAGAAGGGGTAGAGAGTCAAGGCCCCTCTCTCATTTCGAGTGTAGGTGGGAAGAAGGAGGAGGGAATGACTCTCGGAATGCCTCGACACGACACCAATCGTGAACTATTCCACCCACCCCCGAGCAGCTGGTTCAAAAGAGCCCCGTTGAGCGCCCCCTTCATTTCGACAACATCTCTCCTCAATCTCTGTCCTCTTCTATGATTTTACCAGATTCGGCAGCTAAACAAACTGCGTTGATCGTAGAACGCTGTAGTAGTCGACATAACGTGTTGGTTCACAGCCTGGGAAATTCATCGAGCTTCCCTTGAATTGTTGTGAATTATCGTGTTTGCTGGTCAATTACTTCATTACGCTTGTCAGAGCCCACGCATGTTACGCATTTTGATCCCAATGAAGTACTTGTTACTCATTACTCGATTAGTCTACCTGAGAGTGGTGAAAGGAGCGATTAGATCATTCTTATCACCAACTTCTCTCATGTCGACCAGCCTTCTTACTCACCCTCATTATTTGCTCGCCTGTTCACACGATTCATGAGTATGTCTAGCAGCGCTAAGAGCGAGTCTCTTCATTCTGCACGCTCTCTCGTTTCTCTGATCGGAGATTCCGTAAGCTCATCGTGTTCCGAGTGACTCAGAGTTGAACTCTCCCACACTCTTGTGATAATCGCAATCTGATCATTCTTTATCGTTGACTAGACGGGGCGATGGCTGGAGAGGCAATGCATAACTTCATGCAGCTCCAGTATGACTCACTCCTCTGGAATGGGAGTCCCGCTTCTTCCTCGCTTCATGTCGCCTGTTTTCCACCCTCGCATTCTTGGTTCGCAAGCGCTCCATGACTCAGCGATTCCTTTCTACTATTCATTGACTCGAAATCGACTGTTCGAAGACCTGAATTCGCTATATTTTATCCTGCCGTTGCTCATGATTCAACGGCCAGAGTGGATGGCATCAGCCATTCCCTCTGGCCAACTTCTCTTTGACTGGCGGGAGCATCAAAGAGAAGAGAGGTAATGGAGAGAGAATGAGGTGAAGAGTGAGAAGAGATGAACGATGTGTTTCACGAATGAGTCAAAGACCACGGAATCCAACCCTTTCAGTGATGTTTCGCATTCGATGTTTAAACTCAATTTTAATTATCTATTATTCCTATTGAGTTATCTATTATCTATGACTGCAATATGCTGCAATTTCTTTGTAGAGACCTTTTTCTCACTCTCCATTCAAAGTGCTTCTTCTTGCTAACAAAAGAGGCCGTTCTGCATTGTTTCCAACTTCTTCTTCTTTTCTTCCTCCTTCCACTTCAAATTGGTTATTCACTCTGATTTTCTCTCCTCTTCTTCTTCCTTTCTTCTTCTCTCTCACTTCCTCTCTCAATATCAAATTTCTTCCACCCTCGCATCCACTTTTTGCGCGCCTTTTCGCAAATTTTCCCGAGTCGCTTTCATTAAAATTGCCCAGTCGAGTGAGTGAAGAGGTAGAGGAAGAGGGGGAGGGGGAGGGAGTGGGTTGAGGGGGTCGAAGGAGTGAAGGACGATGGAGGGCTTGACATGATTCCAGTTCGATTCTTCAAATCTCACGGCTATCTAATCCGCAGTGCTTTTTCAGTTCTTTCGTACAGCTGAGGGACTAATCCATGACTATTTCGGCCTCTTTTCTTGTTTACGATGTGGTTTTGCCCTTTCGATCTGTCCTGTAGCTCTTTGGCCTTTTTCGAGGCTCTTCCTGTCGAAGCAGACCGGGAAGTTCTCATTCTGTCCATTCATTCTGATATCATGTATGATATCATCTCGATCGATGATAATTCTCCTTTCTGATTCATCGTTTCTCATCCAATTCATGCGCTGTTTTCTTTCTTTTCTCTTCGCATAACAACCATGCGAACGGACAAATATTACTTCGATTATTTGTTTCTGATTTGTTGCTCGCAACTGTTCAAGCTTAGATGCCTTATCTACAGTTGCTTGCATGCTACAACCTGTTCACCTGCTTGCCAGATCTCACTTAGTTCGTGCTCTATCTCACATAGACTATGTAGCGCTTTCTACTTGATTTGCTGTTGTCAGTTCAACGTTGACTGTAAGCCCAGTCTGAATCAGTGAATTGTGCTCTGTTCCACACTTCGTTCCCCATTCCCAGCCGTTCTCTCTCCCTCCCTCTCTCTCGTCAATCATTGAATGATATCACTCCTGTTTCTTATCTTTTCTCTGCTCGATACAAACCCTATTATTACTCTCTCGAAGGCGAGAAAGAGGAGAAGTCGCACGCGAAGAATCAGAATGTAGCTGACCCGTGACGGAGACGCGGCCTTTAGCTCTCTCTCTCTCTCTCTACTTCCTCTATCAACCATGTTTTCCATTAAAAGTTTCATTGTAAGTGCTCGATGTCTGAGAACTTTTGTACTTGCCTTCTTCCTGATTCATTCATTGAGCACGTTCTCTACTCATTAGTTCGATATGAGTCTACATACTAATATCTCCTGTCTGCATATTGATTCCTTTTCTTCTTCATCGATGATTTATTGGCTAGACTCCTTCTTTTACCCGTTTGAGCCACTAAAATAATAGTTATCCTTCGCATTCGATATTAATCTCCTCGCGATCTCCGGTTGCCATCCCTGGGAAATTCTCAACTTCGTTCTCTGCTCCTTTCCTCCTATCATTCTCTACCGTAGCTCCTCTCCAATTTCCTGTCCATCGATCTCTTCCTCCGACCGAAGAGAAGAGCTTCCCATCAATCTCTTCACGTACTCAGCACCCATTACAGCCTTCCTTCCTTCCTTCCTTCCTTCATCGACCCATTCTCAGAACTGGGTGATGGGCCCTCCACTTTCCCACTGTCTCTAGATTCACTGACCGACGAGAGAGCACGCCAAATGAGGAGAGTCACTAGCCCATTCTAGAATGTGTCCGGCAGTCAATGGGGTGACGGCCCAGTGGACGTAGCGGGGTTATCTCTGAAAAGGCTTCTGGATCAGTCCTAGTCGCTTTTGTGTGGACACTGGAAGGTCTTGTACGAAGTATTGGTTCGTTGCTTCGTTGAACTTGTTTCTGCGGAATTTAGAAGAGTTGTCTACGTGCATGGCAACAAGCTGAAGCCATGTCCTTGAACAGATTCAATATGGACTCCTATGTTTAGATACATAATTTATTTCTGCTTGCCATCATCATTTCTAGGGTTTCTGGACTCTGTATTCTGCTCTCTCGATCCATTCTGCTACTCCTTCCCTGCCCAATCACCCTCCTAATCACTCGATTGATTCACTGATAACCTCAGGAATCGCATCATTCCTCTTCTTTCCTTATCATCTCTCGGTTTTATCACTCCCGTTTCACTCGCCTCTCTCCTCTCCTCTCTTCTTCATTCGCAGTTGTTGTTTTATGCATGCAGAATGAGCGCGTTTCAGAAATTCTTACGCTGAAGTTTCTGACGCAAATGAGCTAATTTTCACGCCTATTCTTTTCATCTCCTCGAAAAGTTCGTAGGTCACTTGCTCTTTTGTATTTCGACACTTATGATGCATCTTCTCCTTCTTCTTCTTCTTCTCTCTCGTCTCCGATTTGTCTGTCATTCCTTTCTCTTCGATGATTGAGTCCTTTCCTTCGCTGTTACCTCGGAGATTCTTCCCATCCGCCCTTCCTTCGGCCCATTCCCTCCTCCGCCAAAGACCCATAAATGGTGGATCCGCTCCGCAAGCGAATCTCCGCTTGCTAGAGGAAATCACTGTGAAGAGTCTTTAGGCGGTTTTGATTGGGTTTACAGACAGAGACTGTTAATTCAGGAAGTGGGTACGTCCCTGCTCAAAGCGGGTTCCACCCTGTAGGAAGGAGGGTCTATTCTAGGCCGAGTGCTCGTTCGGATTAGGAAACCCTTCGAGAGTGGGTCCTCCCTCTCTTCTCGAGTAGAGAAATGACGGCATATTGTAGCTTCATCGAGCCACTTTCTACTTACCTTTATTTCGGATCACATCATTTGGCTATTTTCATCTCCCATCAAGAGAGTGTTTCCGACGGGTAATTCCTTCGAGATTTTGTCCATGACTTGGTTCCACAAAGCATCACTTGACTACTTTCAACTTACCTCTACTACCGTAGTCTTATGGTTCTTTTCGAGTGTTGAGCACTTATCGAATGGACCTGACACTGTGTCACTTTGCTCGCAATTTTCGCATCACTATCGAGAACATTTTCCGCTATTTCCGCCAATTTTTCTTATATTTTTAAGACAAAGCTGAGAAAAAGTCAAATCGATAAGTCGATTGACAGGATTATCACTTATCTGTCATCTCACATCATTGCAATGTCACTCAACACTCTTCTGACCTCTTATCTGTCTTATCTTTATCTCCTTACTTATCTTCTTTCAAATGGACCCCGAAATCGGCTTTTATCTATGAGCTTTCCCGCCTCTTCTCATGTGATCTGTCGGCGAATCGAAAATAAGGAGATTTCTCCCCTGCACAAGAAATCCTTTTTCGTCCAGTCTGCGACATTCTCAATTCCATTGATTACCGCCTACGGAATCCATTCTTCTCATACTCTTTTTGCACTCATTTCTCGTTTTTAATTCCCTAAATGCGTTGCTCACTTCTCTTCATTCATCGCCTGTACGAATTTCTTCGCTCCTTCAACCGATTCGCAGCTTCATTATCCACTGCAGATGGAGAGTGGCTGCAGCGACGCTGCTCCACCGACTGCAGAGTCCCAGCCTGCAGCTGCAGCTGCTCCAGAGGGAGAGGCTGCAGCAAGCGGGTCGCAGCGACCGTCACACAGGCAACGGAAGAGCTCCGGAGATGCAGCCGATACGGATAGTGGACGACCGACGAGGTTTTGTGATTAGTTTTTGCGGAACTTTGGGTCAAATCTTGCTATCCTCTTATCCTTAGTGATGATGTAATCCAGTATTAGCACTTTGATCCCACAGCTTTGTTAAAAAATAAATCGACGAATTTGAAAAATAACATCATTTTCAGTGTGGATGACGAAGAGGAGGACGAGCCGGGTCTCATCATTCACATTCCACCTCGATCCGATTCGACAGAGATCAAAGATCAGCCAGAGATCAAAGATCAATCTGGATCGTCGAGGGAGGAAGAGGGAAAGGCGCCGCCTGTAAGACGAATTCCGACTCTCGTCTGTGAGGAATTGAGGGACGAAGAGGAACCGGAGAGTGCGGAAGATCAGGTTTGTAGTTTATTGATTATTTTTAAAGCAATAAATCAAGATAACATTGATGTTTATTGGTTTCTCTCACTTATGGGCGCATGATGAAGCATATCTGAAACTGTGATTGAATAATTCTTCATTTTCCTGTAGTATTATTCATAATCAAAGCTGACCAGATACAGAAATGAATAGAGTATTCATCCAACCTCCTCCATTCCAGCCCTCTTCCTCCACTCGTCGCATCCATCGACGTGCCCTCTCGAAGCAGTGTGTAATCGATGATGATACCGTAACCCAGCAGGTACTGTATTTCTCTCGGTATCTGTAGATTTCTCTTCAGTGCTTCTTGTAGTTTGACCTCGGGACTAGAGCAATATTGTGGAGAGTTGAGATTTAAATCTTTAAAAACCAATAGTGTCATAACTCTCTTACAAGCTCATGATTTACTTCTTATTGCTAGTATGCGCCTATGAACCATTATTCATCCGCCTATTCATCCTGACTGATCATGAACAAATGCAATCTGTGAAACGTAACTTACTCACACTGCATCTTGTTCATTTTTGAAGTTCTTTCGAGCAAGAAATTCTAATTCCGTTTCATTTTCTCCCGCCCTGTCTAACTTCCGGAATAGCATGGTTAACGAAGAGACCTTACTACTTTGGTCTCTCCATGGAAACGCCTTGCGTGTGTACAAAAAAGCGCGGAAAGGTCTCTGTTTTGGCACGCAGTCCTCAGGCAGAAAACGATTATCCCTTCCATTCTACTGAGATACAGACTGACACTCTCTCCATTCCCCATGCTCTCTCACCAGTCAGAGAACCGAAATAGCGCGAAGAACGAGGAGAGTGGGCAATTCACCTGTCAGGTCGAAGAGCCTGCAATCTTGTGCCACCCTCTCAAAAAGAGAGGAGATGACTCAGAGGAAAAGTCGAGATAATAGCTCTGCAATAATCGGAAATTGCGACGGCAATTTTCTGGAAAGCGACAAGAGACAGAAAGCAAAAGATTGAATATTGAAGGACAGGGCAGAGGGTTTCAGATAGGTTTCATGTAGGACAGATTTACTAGAATGAACAGTATTGTACGGTCTTGAGCTCGTGTGAAAATTTAAACTGTAAAAATGCTCTTGCTTCGGCCTTCCTTTGATGATCTCTAAGGGGCTTCGAATCCAAGTGGAAAAGGAGGGAATCTCTAGCTCAATGAGCTCCAATATATTGGCTTCTTCCTTATTAGTAGTCAACAGATCCCGAAAGATTTTTGCGATTGGTGCTTGCTTTCTCTTTATTTTGCTCTTTTTCTGCCTGATTGTAAACGAATATTGGAAATGAGAGGAGTCTGACCTGGTTTATTAATGTTATCTTGTTTTTAGCAACCGTGCATCGTTTCGAGTCCGCGAAGGGAAGCACTGGGCAGGGATAAATTGAAAACGACGGTGAGCATCTCTTACTCCTGTAGAATATTCCCATTGCTCTTAAGAAGTTTGGAGGCAAAAGCACTGCACTTTTCGGAATTCCCATTCCAACGGCTTTATATAACGTTCTTTCTCCTATCAGAAACAGCTCTATAGTGTGAGAGTCTGAAGAGAGCATTCCGAATGTGATCTCCGTCTATTTCAACCATTTCTCTGAATGTTCAATGGGCGTGCGTGCTACTCAGTTCCTCTGATCTTTCCCATTCCTCCCCCATTTCCCCTTTTTGAAGTCAGAAAATTCGAGAGATCAGGGGAAAAGAGGAGAGTCTAGTTCGAGATCTCGAGGTGTTATGAAATACATAGGCGAAAAGGCAGGAAACCCCGTTGTCCTCCCCTTCCTTCCGATGTCTCAAACGGTGGTGTCGAAATATGTGTAGTGTAGAACTACTTTCTGGGCCAAAGAGCAATCGGTCCCCTTCTTCTTCCCTTCTCAGAAATCCCTTCTGTCCTCCACCCTCGCTCTCCTTCGCTATTTCGAAATAGAATAGACACCTCATGCAGAGCAAAGAAAAGTCCCTGTCACAACATTTCCACGCCAGGACCGAGCACAGCTACAGTATCCAACGGATGTAGCTTACCGTATCCATTTCTACCGTAATCTACCGTACCTTTACAGCTCTCACCAACTCCTCCGCCTCCTCCGCTAACTGCGGACCAGTGGGAATCCATGGCCGAGCGAAGGTTATTACTAATTAATTAAGAAGCATAATTAATATTAATATTCTCAGGAGGGAGCTGGCAGCTCAACTGTTGGGTCGGACGCCTCTCACTCTCAGTCAGAGCGAGGGAAATCTGGAGAGGGCAAAGGTGAGAGTGTTTGTGTTAATTTTCGCGAAAACTTACAGGAACAAAATTATGTACTTCTGATTAACGTTCCTTCTTATAATCTTCCATTGAAACACAACTGAATAATCGCGCTACGAGATCAAAGGCGTATTTTCGTCAAAACAATTCGAAGCAATCGGATTAGGGGATTTCGAGAGAGATGAAGTCGTGACTTCTGCTCCATTTTTTTTCTAATGTGAGACCTCAAAATGATGCAGTGCCCACGTCAGTGCATTAGAGTCGATGAAAACGTGCAAAAACGTGAGAGATTGGCTATTTTGGAGCTTCGTGAGACTAATGTGCGCCCTAAAATATCTCCTGCTTCTAATCGGGGTATTTGAGATAATTTGAAGCAGAAATCACATAAAACTTTCAAGATTTATTTCATTTCGAGTTACAACAATTCGTTCAGATCATCTCTTCGTCAACGTCAAAAACGGGTGGAAATGCGAAACAACTAGTGAGAAGTCACGCGCTCTGTGGAGATGATGATACGAGGTGAGGGATGAACTTATCGAAGACTTAGGAGAGATGCCCTGCGAAGTTTGATTGTACACTTAATTTCAAAGACCCAACGGTTGCTTTCTTCAGGCCTCGTTTTTAATGTTAGTCGTGAAGCATATCCAAATCGGTAACTTCAGACAACTTCCGAATGTTCCAGGTTACGTCCTCCGGCCGAATTCGCCCGCAGCAATCCGAGTTTCGCTGCGACGAAGAGTTTGAGTAGAGGTGAGCTATGATTTCCTCATTTCCCTATCGAGCTGTTCTTCCTCCAAAATATAATTGGAAGGAAATCTTGTGTGTTTCACAGCAAATACAAAAATGAGGATGAAGATACTAATTGATAAGTTCAGCATATATCTTGGAAAATGCGAAACAATGCACGCAGAGAAATATAGATGCTCAATCCAATGATTGCCCATCTTGTCATCAAGGAAGAATGGCTCTCCAGATTCGTCGGCTACTGACTACACTGACTCATCCGGGGTCGATCTCTTCTCCTTCATCGTCTCCACTCTGCACAAGAATGAGAAAGTGAGCGATTGAGTGAGCGATTCATACAAGCGACTGAAAACTCTTTGTGAGATGCTTCGATGGTCGAACATTCAATCTAAACGCAATAATTCTCAGGACCGATCGATCCTACTCGATCTGGAGCGGCAACTGATCGACTTTCTCAAGGATGAAAGGTGAATTTTTATTCTTATCGATCAGCTGAAAATCAATGCGAAATTCGTGAAATTTCAGCCGTCAAAGCTACAAATTCGGCTCGATGTCCTCCTACAACCGGATGCTGGTTCATCGGTGAGCTTTCTACCTTTTCAAAAGCTTTCTCACAAGTCTCAACCAGACTCATAAATATGTATTCGTATATCACGGCTCTCACCTAAGATTCGACCTAGAATGGCTGATTCTTGTCAGCGAGCCATTTTTCGATGTCCGTTTTTCAACAGTTCTGGTCCCTCCTAGGTACCTCCAGGCCCCCCGTGAACGGAATAGTGTCAGAGATTATTCCCCGCCGAGCTGCAGCTCCGGCCGGGTGCAGCCTGCCAACTTCAAGGCCAGCTTTCTGCCCTTCAACTCAATCCTCGGAAAAACTTCTCTTCTTGGGCTATAGCTATTTTTGGATGCTCTATCGACCTATGTAAGGTAGAAGTCGATTTCTATCCTTAGAACAGTGCTATAAACAGTGAGCGATATCTTAAAAACCGCTCGAAAAACTATTGATTTTCTTGCATAGGTGTGTAGAGCTCGTCGAGAGGATTCGAATGATAGGTCTGCGCTCGCATATCGAGGGGGGTGGCTATAATTTCATGACCGATTTCAATTTTTGAAGATTTGAAATTTTTTTCCAACAGTTTTTCACCGCTTCATTCCGCACTCTTGCGAGCAATGAGCCGGTCTCATTCGCTCAAATTGAGTTACGTTTCATCCCCTTTATGAAAAAACATTGAACAATAAAGAAGACAAATGAAACGTAACTCAATTTAAACAATTGAGACTGGGTCATTGCTCGCAAGAGTGAGGAATGAAGCGGTGAAGAACTGTTGAAAAAAAACTTCAAATCTTCAAAAATTGAAATCGGTCATGAAATTATAGCCACCCCCCTCGATATGCGAGGGCAGACCTATCATTCGAATCCTCTCGACGAGCTCTACACACCTATGCAAGAAAATCAATAGTTTTTCGAGCGGTTTTTAAGATATCGCTCGCTGTTTATAGCACTGTTCTAAGGATAGATATCGACTTCTACCTTGCATAGGTCGATAGAGCATCCAAAAATAGCTATAGCCCAAGAAGAGAAGTTTTTCCGAGGATTG
>LS544668.1:16665-32993 GCA_900490775.1 Pristionchus maxplancki
AGAACCGCTGGACAAATGAGCGCGTGAGGAATTGTACGAAACTCCGAGATTGGATCCAGGAAGGACTGAAACGCAAAGTGCGCTGGGCTATGAAGATCAGGCAAATGGACATGGAGCAATGGAGCCGCGCCACGACTGTCTGGACCCCCTACAACAGGAACCGCCCCGTTGGCCACCCTCGGGCGCGCTGGCGGGATGACCTATCGCGAGCAATCGGCGTGCACTGGTGGAATGCAACACCTGAAGAGTTGCGACCTATCCTCATCTGAGCGTTAGCGCCTGATATGAATAAATTATTACTTGGGGCGATTGATTCGTTCCATACATATCGCGCCATACGCATTTCTCCTTATCAACAACACCCCCACACAATGCGTCACACTAATGATTTCGCGTCCCTGTTCTTTCCATCCTCCACACTCTCTCACTTCCATTCGATTTAGGTAGAGATAAAACCTGTAATTTGACCGCTACGTGGCGCTAGCGTCTCATTCATTTGTGAAATCGTTTTTGCTCTCATAAATGTGGCTAAACCTACTGATTCCGCATGGTTTAAACTGATAATTAATTAAACTGATTCTGGTTCCTATTTCGTAAATGATGGAACAAAACGACGCATCTACTGAAGCAAAGGTGAGTGTTTTCTTCCTTTTTCTTTTTCTAAAATCAATTAAAATTCAGATCGCCCATCTCCAAGGGAAATTAGCGGCTTGTGAAGCGCAAATCGCTGAGAAACAAGTAATCAAAATCGCATTTTTCCCTTTTTATGGGGTTTAGAAGCCCTTGAAGAAATTTAGTTTTAGTATCGAATTCACTCATGCACTAAAAACCTACCTAATCAGGCAGAACTCGAGAACGCTACATCCACATTCCGAACAGTGCTCGCGCTCAAGAATCGGAAGGTGAAAATCATTGTTTCTGCCTCTGAAAATCTGCATCCTAACTGTTGTTTTTATCGTCACCATACTTCCAGATCAAAGACCTCGAAGAAGAAATCCGTCGCTTGAATATTCAAAAAGAAGAGGGAAGTGGGAAAATAGTCGATAACGTCGTCGTTGCAAGTGAGCAAGTGCAGGAAACAACAGCTGACAATGAGGTTACGTCAGAGGAGGTCAGAGGCTCTCTCAACAATTGTTTATTTCTACAACGATTTTTTTCAGACAGAGCAACCGGTGGTGCAGAACGTAGAGGAATACCCCGAAAAGCCAAACGCAGTATGTTTACAAAAAGTTGGATTCATTTTCAGAGTTCGTCTATGGGACAAATTTTTTTCAGAAACCTTCGGAACCGGCCAACCCTTTCGCCGGTGAATGGTTGAACATATCATCTAATAATGTAGAGGCTTATCTCAAGGAGGTTAGTTCTGATCGATTCGACGAGTTAATTCAGCTCGGAATGCTTGCCAAAACCTTTACGCAAAGCATTCTAGATAGATGAAAAATAATAGCGTGCAGATCTTCTATTCCATTTTTGCTCGCAGTAGATCAGACACTTTTTACGAAAAATCAGCACCATCATTATTATTAAAACGATGTCCTACAGATCGGCTACGGCATGCTTGCTCGCAACATTGCCGCCAGGATGCGGCCTTTTCTCATCTTCGAGATCACTGGAGATCATTGGACAATGTTGTTGAACTCATCGGTCAAGACTCAAGTCACCAAATTCAGGCTTGGAGAGGAGTTTGAAGAGGAAAGTCCCAGTGGAGGAAAAGTGAGTAGTTACATAGCAATGGTTCGGTAATACGTTAGGGACATGGACTGGGGTGGTGATTGATAAATATCGACTGATGAATTGAACCTGAAGTAGACTGTATGAATGTACATTTCGGTAGGATTCAAGATGGAGCTATTGACATGTCAAATTTCCATAGTTCAGGTCTCCTCCAAGTACACTCTCGACGGAAATAGGCTGTTCCAAGATTCGAGGGCGCCAAACGGAGAATTGAGCTACAGAATAGAAAGAACTGTCGATGGAAACATCCTTACTATCGTAAGATTTTTAAATTCTATCGACGATTCTTTAATTATTTGAGCTCTATTCTCGATCAGAGATGCGAGAGAGTGTGTAAAATGAAGAGACGATCACACGAATTTCGAACTCTATTAATTATGCATTTCTTGCAGGTCGCGGAGTGCAATGGCGTCCGGTGTACCAGAATATACGAGAAAGCCGCATGAACTACGAGAACTGCTATTACTCAACTAACATTGATTCACCGTAATTATAATTGCAACCGTCATGATAAAGAGCCTCAATATAGTTATGATCGATCGGATGGGTACATTTCGTGAGATATGTCTTGCTTCAATCTGTTCTGTCCCTTATCTCTGAATTCATCTTCTCGCCTCTTCCACTATCCTCCTCTCTTCACTGTTTTATTACACTCTTCAACATTTCTTCATCCTCTTGTTCGATCTATCCGCTTTCAATCTCAGCTTTATTATTTCCATCGCTTCTAAGCATTGAAAACTTTCAAGCAGTACCAATTCTATTTCCACTCCAGGTTCCACTATGGTTGAAGAGGACAAGGACAAGTGAAGCACTTGGTATTTCAATGATGACTTTCGCACTTTAATCGATCCTGGAGGTTAACGATTCAGCTTTTCAGATTGCTGAACTCCGTCGCCAATTAGCCCTCCGAGGTGCGGAAATTGCAGAAATTCGAGTGAGTTTTTCAATTTTCTTGGTTTTAGAGTATTTTAGTTTCTCATTCGCTCGTCATCAATCTTTTAATTAAAATTTGCATTAGGAAGAACTGAAGAAAGCCACTACAACTTTTCGATCTGACATTGCTCTCAAGAATCGAAATGTGAGTTCATAAAATTATCTTCAGTTCCCTACCTTCTCATGGGAATGTAAAATGGCATTGACAGTTGTATAATCTATAGAGCTTGAAATACGAGTAATCCTCACATCATTTCGCGCACTCTCTCACCGGTTAGAATTAGGAGGCCAGGGGAAGTGTAAAATAAAGATTACCCGTGTTTCGAAATCATTTGTGCGCTACAAAACGTAACTTTTTCTATCCTTCAGATCACAGAGTTCAAAGAAGAGATTGGTCATCTGAGGAAAGAGAGGGATGACTCACTGAAGAGGAAAGAGGATAGAGCTCAAACGCAAGCCATGGCCACTGAAGTTAAGGTACGGCCGTGCCATAATAGTGGTTCAATTCAAATCAACTCAATTGTTTATTCACAAGGGTAGGGTCAGCGGATCTTCGTAAAAATTTGGTGTTAATTCGGAAATAATTCGTAATAATTCGGGATGGGGCTTCGGGGTGATCCGCAGGCGGTTAAACATTATCTTTCTACAGGAGCTCCGAGCGATGGTTCAAAGAATGGAAGTGAGCCAAGGAAAGCTCGGCACGTTGTGCGACGGAGTGTCTCTGAACCAAGGGGTACGCGAATAAATGCAGGGTGATATTTACTTTATTTTTTCTTTGTTCCAGATTACAACTCTTCGAGCAAGGTTCACGAATATTTCTCAGCTGACCACTGCTCACAATTACTCAAGATCTATTAGAGTTGCTGGAATGGACTGGTAAGTCTCAAAAATTGTTTGTACTCTATTATTTATATCTCGCGTTAGTTGACTTTTGTCATTGCGAGTAGTTAAACCTCGATAAAACTCTTTGAAATTTCAAAACCAATTGATTTCTCGCCCCGTGTATACACAGACTGATACCAATTACCTCGAAAACTTACAGGGCAATCTCGACATGTACGTTCACTGAAGGGCCCGTTAAGTATCTGTCAGCGCATCTTATTATGAGCTCAAATCGACGTATTCCGAAGTAGGCAAACTTGTTTCATTCTCACTGAGTTGAGTTAGTAGATGCAAATTGGTCCGCCAACACTAACTATTTACGTACTAAGGGATTGGTCTTGCTCGGTGTCTTCCACGACTAAACTGTATCGCTACGGAGTCGATGAAAAACCGCACGTCACGGAATTCGAGCAACTGCTGTACACAGCGGATGATCGAGGCTGGGGCAGTAGATATTTCCTGCCATTTGAGGTAGTTTTTTTCCTCATTTTTCTAGTACGATTTATTGAAAACGCGCTAAAATACGGAAAGTTCAAACCGAAATTAAACTGAACTCTTACAGGATCTCATGAATCCTGCTAACAATTTCGTCAAAGACGACGCTATCCGAATGGAGGTCTCATTCAAAGTCTTCTCTACCGTTTGACACATAGCCGATTCAACAGACATTATGTTCTTCATAACCTTATCATTTTAATATAATAACTGGTACTTTTTTAACATCCGTGCTGGGCCCGCCACCTCGACTCCTCCCTTTGAATAGGGGGCGGATTGAGATGAAAAGAATAAGCAACCTAAGCAGCCTAACAATAAGCCTATCCATTTTATAAGTAGCTAAACCACCTGCACTTAAGGATCGGCCACATTTCGTAAGGGGGAGGTATCAAGTGGGCGGGGGGGGGGGGAGTGGCCAAAGGGGGCGGGGCCAGGATGTAAAAAAATGCCCAATAACTAACTAGCCTAGATTTTCATTGACATTTAATTCGAATAAATAATATTTATTACCCATTTTCATATGAATACTTTTTCAATAGGTTTTTCTTAAATCGCAATTTAATGCACAAGCGTTAACAGCACCCGAGAATATGCATTGGTTTGGCTCGAATTAGCACGTTATCACTCTTATCTAAAATGCCATAATCCATGTAATGTATAATGAGTCCGTGTTGCTCTTCTGTTGAATACTCTCGAGAAAAAGTCCCCAAGCCATGCTCGATCGCGAGAGAATCGAATGCAAGCGAGAGATGGGCGCTACCGTTTTCCCGCCAAATGATTTATAGATATTTCAAATTGCATTTGGCGTCTTTATGAATGCTTACCTCAGTAATAACGGCATCATTTTCACCAATGGAACCCAACGACAATGTCATCAATCTCTCTCATATCGATACTAACACTATCAGGAAAATTATTCGCTTGGAGGGCGAATCTATGGAATCAATGCGACTGGTAAGTGCAAATATTTGATATTAATTGAAAAATGAATTCCGATCTCCTAGATCTCCAAGGCGTGGAATACCGTTGTCCTCGAGCACCTTAACAATCGCTTCCATCTTGTGCCTATTTACGAAGTTAAAATTAAGAAGTTCCGCCCAACAGGGATAATTCAAATCAATATCGACTTTCAAAGAAAGTACGCCCCACGATTGTCTCAATACTTGCATTGCTGGACACAGCTTTCTAACAAGAAAGTAAGACTTTAGTGGCTAAGCATCTATTATATTCAATATCCTTGTATGGCACTGTCCTCATCCATAGTCATTCAGTCCCTTGTTCGCTTTCAACGATCCGTAGTAGTGGATCAGCCTCTTTCCGGACAGCCGTGTAATCGTCGGCCAAAGAATCATCAAATACTGTGGAACAGAATAACGACTGCCGAAAAATTCGATGTAAGATAGCAATTGTCTTGATTTGAAAGATCATATTGACTTTAAGCCGATCGATGCGATAGATAGTGCACAATCAGCTACAAATTCTGCACATGCCAAGCGAAATGACGAGATTGAAGAGTTCTTGAGAAACCTCCGATTCGTCTTCCTTCAATGCTCCAGAATCGAATGTCTAAATCTGAGATATCTCAGTGCCTCAAATCTCAAGCTGTTCACACCGACTCTTCGTAATATTCCTGTTAATGATCTCTTCTTGAGATTCGGTGTTTTGACTGAAGAGAGACGGTTTGTTCTCATTTTTACACCCATGAAATTTTTTTCATGTTTTATTTTAGCACCTGTCTTCTCAATCTCATGCAATACATCAATGGCGCACAATGCTTTATAAATGCCAGTTTCTGTACTCGGAGAAACTTGGGTACCCACCCTTTTCGGTTGACAATAGGGCTTAGTTATTCTAATCCCTCATGCGCTTCGTCGTGTTTCCAGGCAAATTTCTACTTGAATTCTCGAAAAATCTTCTCAAATTGGAATGGCATCAAGATCTAAACGATCACCGTTTCTACGGAATTCCTTGCCATTTTTGGCAAATTTTGTCCAGACAAATGATTGGAAACGGTCTGGGCTATTTCAACTTTACTGCAGGACCACTCAACTTGGTGAGTGCGTTAACCTGTCTCGATTTACCCGCTCATTCCAAAAAAAGAGCCGTAATCTTGCACATTGTTACCCTGAGCTCTCAAGTCTTTTCTTTCACTTACGTTAGTAGTATATTTGCAGCTGGAACGTAAACGAATGGACGACTCGCACCCGGAAGTACATGCAAACATGCGACTGGATAACAGTTTTTAAACTTGAATCTATTAAATTAGTGCACGTATCTTAATTGCTTAGTTCACGTCTAATATAGATACCAGCGAGTGAAATTTCACCTCTTTCAGCGCTGCCTCTTATTTAGTTTCCGATTTCAAATCGCCTCATATCTCTAATCTGATTGTCGATCACTTGGAGTGTAGCCACATGTTTGTTTTCACTTCGTTGTCCAATAAAGACGAATATCACCTTCCTTCTTCCTCGTTCCTCTGCCAGGCTATAGTGTGTGTCGAATGAGGAGAGTCACAATTTTCCCCCATAGTATGATCACGAATCGGTGCCGATTTATCGTCAATTCTTATCTCTCGTTTGGAATCCACTTGTCAACAATCGGCGCCAAAGGGGTGTTTGTAGCTCGTGAAGCTCATACAGTACGTGCTAATCGCCTCATGCATGTGCAGACGCCGCGGTCCGCCGCAGACCGCGGATTCCGCGGATTCATTTAGCTCAAATTTGAGTAACGTACATGCTTCGAAATTGTGCTTTTCGTGTTCTTTAGATGATTTCCGACTTATATGGCTAGTTTCTGAAATTTTAAAAATTTGTTTGCCAGAGTGGGAAATAATTTTCTAAAAATTCTGACCCGCCGAACTCAAGTTGACCCAGTTGAACTAACTCACTATTCGACTTTCCGAGAAGGTATCGTCATCTACAGCATGTCTACACAACTCAGGGGTGTCAAATTCACGAAAATATGTGCAAGTACAACTGGGTCAACTTGAGTTCGGCAGGTCAGAATTGTTAGAAAAAATTTTCCCACTCGGGCAAACAATTTTTTAAAATTTCAGAAACTAGCCAAATAGGTCGTAAATCATCTGAAGAACACGAAAATCACAATATCGAAGCATGTACATTACTCAGTTTCGAGCTAAATGAATCCGCGGAATCCGCGGTCTGCGGCGGACCGCGGCGTCTGCACATGCATGAGGCGATTAGCACGCACTGTACTGAGGTTTCTCACAACCACTGGTTAACCTACTGGTTTGGCCACTCCTCAACCAGTGGTGTGGTTGCAACTAGTGTGTATTAGTCCGATTCCTTGTTCCTCAGATCCTCTAATCTGCCTCAGATTCTCAGATTCTTCGAGCCGTGAACCACTATGGCGGCTCTTGCGAATCTGCAGAATCTTCAGAGCCTCCCGAAAACGGTCAGCTTGATTTTTCTAATTTCAAATATTCCTTAAAATAACATAAACGTTTTTTAGGTGAAGGAACTCGAGGATGAGATTGCCGAACTGAAGAAAATTGTCGAAAAGATGGGACTGAATAGTATTACTGATAGTGGAGTAAGTTGGCCTAGACGAGAAAGTGTTTCTTTCCTAAAGCAAACTCAACAAGTCTTGCCGAAAATTAAACTGACTTCAGGTTACCACTGGAACTCTCCGAGCGAGAGTCCCTAAAGTATCTCAGCTCCCTACCGAGAGAATCACCTACGGATCAATCAAAGCTGGTGGAATGGAATGGTGAGGCAATTCTTCGTTAAAATATTGCACCGGGTTGAAATGTTGCCACTTTCGGCAGAATTTATTTATCTAATTTATAAAGGCACATGTGCTGTTAAAGAGGTCTTGTGCATTATAACCGCAAACGGGGATTGAAGCATATACATAGGGGTACGAAACTGTTGTGATAATTATTTTATTATTATCTCTCTCCTTAACAACACAAGAGCCGCATCAACATAATGGAGCCGAATTCAAACACTCTTCCTGGAAATTTACGTTCAGGGGGGTTCAAGTAGAAGCTCATATGGAAGGATCGGCAAAGTATCTTTCTGCGTACCTCAAACTGAAACCGACACCAATTCCGGAGTGAGTGTTACAACATGTGGTATTTATTTTATTATTCCAGCCTACGTCATGTTCAATAAAACTACTACTTGGAAAGTAGCCAAATTTTTAATTGAAGGAATCATGTAATGCGAATAAAATTAAGCTCCTGGTCAGCTACGGTCTACTGGTCAATCAAAGTTGTCAACCACCGCCACAAGGAGAAGTCCCATTCGTGCGCTGAGTACGAATCGGAATTCAGTGCAACTAAAACTTCATGGGGGCTGTCGAAATACATGTCATTTCAGGTTCAATCTTTAGTTTTTCAACTTTTTGGAATGTGGTTAAACAGCAAAACAATTCCAGGATCTATCAGCATCTTCGAACGGCTACATCAAAGACGACAATGTTCTGATCGAGATTCACTTCACTATTTACCCCACGCAGTAATGCCAACACTTGATATATTCATAGTGACTGCATTAGCTACTTGTCGATAAAAGAAGAAATTTTGTGTGATTATCAGAAAAAGTTACTTCAATCATTCTTCACACATTCAAGATCATGTTGCATTCGGACCAGGGGTGTGCGAGAAAATAATTTCGAGAAAAATTCGAGAAACGAGAATTTCTCGAATTTTTTTTCGAGAAAAACGAGAAATTCGACAAAAATCGAGAAAAGTTTGAAACTGCGTTCTAAACGGACATTTTTGTAAAAAAAAATATCAGATTCGCAATATTTTCTTTATTATTATCGTTGTAACCTTAAAAATCGATTTTTATGAACTTTTCGGGAGAAAATTCTTAAAATTCTGGATCAGTTTTATGATTTTTTTCTTCAAATGTCTGAAAAAAAAGCTGTAAAAATCAGTCGTTATTCTCGATTTCTCGAATTTATTTTTCGAGAAATTTCTCGTCGAAAAATTTTCTCGAAAAAAGTCGAGAAATCGAGAAAATCGAGAAATCGAGAAACGAGAAATGCACACCCCTGATTCGGACTAGCTTTGAAATTTTATATATTTTTCAACTTCCGCGTCTTTTGTTTGTCTTGACAATGACGAAATGCAAGGTTCTCTCATATTTTCATAGTCTCTATCTTCCTTGACCGCTATGATCTTTTGTTCTGTTGCGCATCTCTTGTTCGGATATCATGAATGAATCAGGTGATCAAATTTGTCGACGACGCCATTCGGATAGAGGTCTCGTTCAAAGTCTTCTCCACTGTGTAACTTGTCGCTAAAGTTCCCTTCCACTCTCTCAAAAAATTACGTATCAGAATCCTCCCCATTTCCGTCTCCAAATCGTTTCTGAATGCTAATCGCATTGGAGTGTAGCCATGTGTTTGTTTTGAGCAGGATAGCCAATAAAAGACTAATATCACCTTCCTTCTTCCTCCTTCCGCTGCCAGGCTAGAGAGTGTGTAGATTTAGGAGAGTCGCATCATCTATCTGTAGTGTAATCACGAATCGGTGCCGATTTATCATCTTGTTTCCTATTCTTATCATTTCTCGTTTGGAATCCACTTGTCGCCAGTCAACACGAAGCTTTGCTTGTTGTGAATCTCGTGCCCTAGTTTCTCCCAACCAGTGGGTGGGAGAAACCAGTGCGATTTAGTCGGATTCCTTGTTCCTAACATCAAAGCGATGCAGAGTCGTGAACCACCATGGCGGCCCTTGCGAATCTGCCAAATCTGCAGAATCTTCAAAACCTCCCCAAAACGGTCAGCTTATTTTTCTTTATATTCCTAAAAATAAAATAATCTTTTTAGATGAAGGAACTCGAGGATGAAGTAAAAGAATTGAAGAAGATTGTGGAGAAAATGGGACTGATTAGTATTCCTGATAATGGAGTTAGTTTGCCAAAAAGGACAATTATAAACCTTTCTTTGCATAAGAAAATAATTTTTTTTAAATTTCAAAACACATTTTAAAAATTGAAAAAAAGACCAAATCCAGGTTACCACTGGAACAGTCAGAGCGCGATTCCCTAAAGTGTCTCAGCTCACTACCGATGGAATCACCCATGGATCAATCAAGGTTGCAGGGTTGGAATGGTTAGCCAATTATTTTCATTAATTATAGACAATGAAAATAGACGTTGGCACTTCTGCAAGGGATTCTTTTAAAAAATGCAATAAATTATCAGGGGAATTCTAGCCGGAATCCATATGGAAGGATCGACCAAGTATCTCGCTGCGTACCTCAAGATTAGGACAAACCCGATTCCGAAGTGAGTGTTCCTTATTTCATTCATCTAAGAGACCGGATCGGTAAGGATCGTGCAACACAAGAACTAGGGTCTCCTACCACCCCAATATCGGGTTCCGGGTCTCAGTCCCAGGAACGTGTTCGAGGGTTCTCGAAAATCACCTATCCGCTCTTTTAACAGAAATCTGTTCAGGGATTGGTCCGGTACTGTCTTCCAGACCATCAAGGTAATCAATCACAGCCACAGGGAAAAATCCTATTCAAGCCAAGAAATCGAATCCGTATTCGGTGCATCGTCCCACACCTATTGGGGACTGCCTGGATGCATTCTCTTCGGAGTAAGTTCGAGTCTGCGCGTTGATGGGATTCAACGGTTGCAGTGCGCTAATTTATTCCAGACTAGGGTTGGTGAAATCGGGTCGGGTCAGTCGGGTTCCCGACTCTGAATCCCGACTCGAGCAAAAAAGTCGGGTAGCTCGAAAAAGGCGAAGAGTCGGGCAAGCAACCCGACTTCGAGAGTGAAAAGTCGGGACTGTTATCGGGTCTCGGGCGGACCGAGACCCGACAACAGTCCCGACTTTTTCAGTCTCGAAGCCGGGTTGCTTGCTCGACTCCCTGAGCTCGATCGGCCCACGTAACATTATTTTAATGTCGGGTTCCCGACTCTCGAGCAAGCTCGATTTTACCAACCCTATTCCAGACCCTTTCCAATTCTGCGAACGGTTACATCAAAGATGACGCTGTTATCATCGAGATTCAGTTCACAGTCTACCCTGCGCAGTAATGCCAAATGCTAGATGTCAGACTATGCATGTATTGAATAAAAAAGATAAACGGAATACCTTCTCTATTTCATTTTGAAAATCTTAGTTTGATAAGGCGAAGGAAACACTGCACAGGACCACTTTCAATTCGGAAGTACTTTGAAATACTTTTTTTATTTCTTCCGAGTCTCTTGTTTGTCTTGAATGTGATGTAAAGCAGGGCTCTCTAGGCTTCTTTCTTGACTTCTCAAGGTCTCTCTCTTCCTTCCTTGGGACATTTGTGAAGATTGGTAAGAACTACACAGCAACCATCCAATTCCGTTGCGAATTCGCATAGTACCGCCACAGTCCCGCTTTTACTCAATTCCCTATCCCTCGAAAGGGGGCGGAGCCTGCAGTCTCTATCTTTCCGTCTCCAAATCGTTTCTAGTTGCTAATCGCATTGGAATGTAGCCGCATGTTTGTTTTGAGCATGATGCCCAATAAAGATAAACCTATCCCTCTTTCGTTTCTCCGAGACGCTACAGAGTGTGTGGAGGAAGGAGAGTCGCATCTCCCCTCCGTAGTGTGATCACGAATCGGTGCCGATTCATCGTCAATTCTTATCTTTCTTTTGGAATCCACTTGTAAATCGACACAACAGAGTTGCTTGTTGCCCGTGAAACTCATGCTCTGGTTTCTCCTAGCCAATGGCTCAACACAACCTTAATCACTGCATGGGTTAATCCCTAGCCAGTGGATGGGAGAAACCAGTGCGATTTAGTCGGATTCTTTGTTCCTTAGAGCAAATCGATTCAGAGTCTCCAACCACTATGGCGGCTCTTGCGAATCTGCAGAACCTACAGAACCTGCCGAAAACGGTTAGAGTTATTTCCCTTTATTTCAAATATTCATAAACAAACATGAACGTTTTCAGCTAAAGGAACTCGAGGATGACGTTGCCGAACTGAAGAAGATTGTGGAGAAAATGGGACTGAATAGTATTCCTGACAATGGAGTTCGTGTGCCAAAAGGACAATTATAAACCTTTCAATGCAAAGAAAAAACAATTTTAAATACATTTTTACATTTATTAAATGAAAATGAAAAGAATACCCACTTCAGGTTACCACTGGAACAGTGAGAGGGCGATTCGCCAAAGTCTCTGCCCTCCCCACGAAGGGCACCATCCATGGATCAATTAAAGCTGCTGGAATGGAATGGTGATACTATTTTTCGTGATACTAACATTTCGATATGGTAAATGGTGTCATATTGGAGTCAAACTCGACATTTGCTCAAGTATGGCAAAAAACTCTATATTCAGGGGAATCTTAGCGCAATCAAATATGGAAGGATCGACCAAGTACCTTGCTCTGTTCCTCGCAATCAAAACAAAACCAATTCCCGAGTGAGCGTTAGTCATTTTTAAGGATTACTTCATTGCACATTTCTGTTTCAATCATGTAGGTATCTATGTTTATCAATAATCGGGATCGGAGATTTGAAATCGTGAAATTGCGTAATCCAAGGAATATTCAGCTCATGGTCTGCTGGTGTCAGCAACACCATCAAATTGATCAACCACAGCCACAAAGATAAATCCCATTCGAGCAGTGGGGAGGTTGTCTTTAGTGCTGCTCACCCCTCTTTGGGATGGAACAAATACATGCTGTTCACGGTTCGTTTTAGGATATTAATCTTCATTTTTGTTTAATTAGTTCGGTATTTCCTCTCGGTTGCGGAGTTACGATACGTAGAGTGGGGTTTCTTTTTAGTGGAGTCAATGTGGGGACGAGATAATGGGTAGATGAGTGATCTTTTTATCATCAATGAGACGTTTCGACAAACTGTTTATCATCAGTCGATCGGAATAACATCTCAAACTTGGGTAATTAAACCAAAAAAGGTTAAAGTAGGGTGTGGCTAATCAGCTAAATAATTCCAGGATCTCTCAGCTCCTGCAAACGGCTACATCAAAGACGATGCTATCTGGGTCGAGATTGCTTTCTCGGTCTACCCTACGCAGTAGAGCTTGAAATACGGGTAACGGTCTCTTCATTCCGCTTACTCACTCACCGATCAGCGAGAGGTGTGATGAGACCATTACCCGTGTGTCGAACTCTGCTAAGCAGTAGTGCCAATACTAAATATCTACAACGTAGTAAGTTGTACTCAATGTTAATAATAAATAATAATAATAATAATATTTATCCGCACAGATGGAATAGTTGTGGGGGGGGGGGGGTAGGGGTGGCACAAGTGGATGTTATCGATAAAGGATGACTTCATACGTTGCATGACGAAGATATCATTCAAGATCATGTTGTATTCTGACGAGCTTTAAAAGCAACTTTTATTGCTTCCCGTCTTCTGTTTGTCTTCACTGTGATACAAAGCAATGCTCTCCCACGCTCTCTGAGCTCTACGGTCTCTTGCTGCGGTTTTTATTGCCAATGCGCATCTCTTGTTTGGAATTCACCTTCCGCCAGTGGAGACATCAGTGTCACTTTTTGATCTGCTCTGTATGCACTTAGTCAGTTTGCTCGGGCTTTCATACACACTCACTCTTCTCATTACCAACCCTACCCCAAGTCATGATGTCCGATCCTCCAGAGAACCCGCTCACTAATAAGGTAAGTTCTTGCTGAATCCATGAAAACTAATAAAAACTTTCTCAGGTGCAAGAGCTCGAGGAAGAAGTCAATGAGCTTCGAGCTGTGCTGAGGAAGATGGACAGTGGGGTACGTCGTTACACGAATAAAAAAATCACCAACATTTCCAGACCACCTCCGGCGTCCTTCGAGCGCGATTCACTAACATCTCGGGGCTCACAACCGATTTCATGAAACGGGGCGCAACCAGGGTTGCTGGGATGGACTGGTAAGTTTGTCTTGAATCTTCCTATCTAAGATCTTGACCACTATTTAGGGGTTTACTATCTCCAATTGCGGAAAATATCGGAAAAATTCAAATAATTGTTCAGGGGCATAAGCATCCGCGCCGAAATGGACGGACTTAAGAAGTTCCTCGGAATCTACCTCGTTCTTCGAACCACACCGATTCCGGAGTACACAAATTCCCTTTTTTGTTGCATCTAATAGATCTATGCATCATTGCTCACACAACTAACCATTTTTTCGTTCTTTTGCATCTTGTTTGATGCAATATTTTTCCTTCCCCAGATCCTGGTCCGCCTCAGTCGTCTCCACCATCAAGATCTACAACCACCGCACGAAGAAGTATTCCCCTCGCGAGGTCGATGAGGGCGTATTCAGTGCAAGCATGACCTCTTGGGGACTGACAAAAACCTTCGCGTTTCAGGTAATGCACCATTTATTTTGCCTGATTCGTCAGAAGTGGTCTCAATTTATAAAATTCGAATAAATACCAACTACAATTAATTCCAGGACTTCGCCACAACTACACACGGATACCTCAAGGACGACGCTCTGTTGATTGAGATCGACTTCTCAGTCTTTCCGATGTATTAATGTCTTTCTCTAATATTCGATAAGGATTTCCCCAATCGTTTCGATAAAAGAAAACAAATAATGTGTTACAAATCACCTTTGTTGTGCTTTTTTCCCTTATCGCTCGATGTGTGATTGATTAGTCATTTTCCTTCAATTTCCTTCTGAGTCACCTTCACAAGGAGGGTGAATGCGTTTTTTACCCGTTTTTAAATCGTCTGGTCTAATTGTTTCAAGCGTAAGGCTCTTGTGCAGCGTTAAAAAATTGAGCAAGTTGCTGATCACATTTGTCTTCATACATTTATCGCGATGATCAATTTGTTACGAAACAAAGGGTGAATCATCTCTCAATTCGGTGCCTTATCACTGAATGTGCGGACACTGATGGTATAACACGATGGACTCTATCGAAACAACGGATTCTGCAGCAATCGTGAGTCTTTTTGTGAACGATTTGACGAAATGATCACTCTTCTTTTTCTGTAATTGTATTTCCAACTTTACAGGAAACGATGGCAATTCAGATTGCCCATCTGCGCCTCCAATTAGCAGCTCGGGATTCGGAGAAACGGGTGAGCACTCGAGTATAAGTACGGATTTTTCATTTTAAAAGTACGTATGTTTCTTCATTCCATACGTTCTCACCGGCAATTCTTTCAATAATAGTGACTAATCGTCTTATCAGTCAAAATATTTTCCACGTGCACACATGCGCTGTAAATGGAAAATGATCACTCATTTATGACAACATTTATGGAGTCTTATCTTTCGCTATACGCTTTCCACTGACCACCGAAAGAATATGGGAAATCGAAATCAGAAATCTGCAGAAACGAACTTTTCCAGGATGAACTGGAGAATATGGCGACTTCCTTCAGAGCTGTGATCGCGGCCAAAAATAAGAAGGTATCTCTTCTAATGATTCTGACCGTTGGTTTGACGTGTGCGTGTAGAATGAAGCTAGATATTTTCACTCAGCCAGCTCACAATGTGGTCTTTCAGATTAAAGACCTCGAGCAGGAGATCTGCCGATTGAAGGTTTGACGACTTCCTTCATTGTTTCTACAATCCACTATCAGATTCAATCATTGGAGGACCAGGTCGCAAGCATGAAGGCCAATCATTTACAACCTCACCACGGTGGGAGTGTGGATTTGACTGACAATGGGGTAATCTCGAATGATGAGAAAACTACTCAAAATAGTGTATTTTAGACGTCATCAGGAACGATTCGAGCGAAATTCACGAAAATCTCTGAATTACAGTCAATGAACGTTCCCCAAGGAAGTATACGAGTTGCTGGACTGGACTGGTAAAGCCTTTACATTATACTTAGGGGCCACAAGCTCCGCCCACTTTCCCTAGACACGATTCCCCCAAAAAGCGAGACGGAGGGAGCACAAAGCTCATTCTTAACTAAATCACTCGTCCAAAAGCGCGTTGGATAGCTTATCCCTCCCTCTATTCATTGAAGAGGTGACGAAATGTGCCAAACATATTTGAGTAGGTCAAAATTGAGGAAATAAGTCGAGGGATAGGCAAAATTCGCGTTTCCAAAGTAAGCACAATGTTCGTCACCTGATATTCCGGTTGCCACTTTTTATAGGAACAACTCAAGCAAGAAAAAGAAAAGAAAAATCATCGCTCTGAATTGTGCTTCATTTTTAAAAGTTTTAGTACGCTCGTAATTATTTGATTCCGACTTCCGTTGTTTATCTCGGGCCTTGGCAAAACCTTTTGCCATGGGGTGGAGTCGAGCAAACGAGATGCGGACACCAAGGGAGACGCGCTACCACTAAGCCATCGAGGCATGCTAGAACGAGCACT
>LS544668.1:33627-44235 GCA_900490775.1 Pristionchus maxplancki
AAAAGAAAAATCATCGCTCTGAATTGTGCTTCATTTTTAAAAGTTTTAGTACGCTCGTAATTATTTGATTCCGACTTCCGTTGTTTATCTCGGGCCTTGGCAAAACCTTTTGCCATGGGGTGGAGTCGAGCAAACGAGATGCGGACACCAAGGGAGACGCGCTACCACTAAGCCATCGAGGCATGCTAGAACGAGCACTCTCGATCGTATTTGGTTGCGATGCTTCTCTCTAGGCTCCTCCCCCTGTACTTTGCATCTCGACTTCGAGGCGATAACAGGGGGGAATGCCAGCACACCTTTTTAGCTCTAGCGCGTCTCAGAGGAAAGATATCAACAAACGGCCAAAAGCATGGTGTTATTGGGTACCCGGCGGACAGTTTGGCTACAGTTTCGACAAAATCCGATAATATGTGCGATCCACCTTGCGGCCCCTAATTATACTGCTTGAAAAATCATCTTCATTCAGGGGAATTCAGATTCGTACTAACATTGAAGGCTCCAAAAAGTATCTGGCGGTGTTTCTAACAATTAAGACACGGCCCATTTCGCAGTAGGCAATTTTGAAGTTATAGAGTAAATAATTTTGCTTAGATCCTGGTCCGCTACAGTTTTCTACTCCATCAAGATAATCAACCAAGAGTCCAAGAACAAATCTTACATTCGAGCTGATAATGAATCTGTCTACAGTTCTACTTACAAGTCTTGGGGACTCGGTAAATTCATGCTGTTCGAGGTAACTTTTGTGGACTTTCTCACAAACAATCCGGTTTTAGGACCTCATCAATCCCTTCAATGGATATGTCAAGGACGACTCAATTTTATTAGAGATTGACTTCACAGTCTACCCTATGCAGTAAAACCATCGGAGCACACGAGTTGTGCTTCAACTAATAAATACTTGAACTTCAATAAAGTTTCATCATGCATCATTGTCAATATTGTGGTGTCAAAAGCTAGTTACTATCGCTTAGCCGTCGGTAATAAGCAGATGGGACAATCAATAGTACAAGATATTACTAGAACACTCGAGCATCTGGGATGGAAACTTCGGCGCTTGTGCTGCTTGGGGGTTTCCACAAACAATATTAATTACAACTGATTAATGATTGGAGCACCACATTAAAAATGATTCAGATTTTAGTCGTCTGTTGTTGCTGGGATTGCGAATATTACATATGCGTGAAGACATTCGAGTGGTAGTACACTCGCGTACACTAGACACTGTTGCATAAATATAATGAATGATATTCAGACAATACAGAAACAGAAGAGTAGCACGGGTGGAAACTTCTACATGTGCGTGAAAACATTGGAGTGGTAGTACACGCGCGTGCACCGCACACCGCGACACTCTGCTACCTGCAAGTGAGCAGATGAAGGAAAGCACGGCACTAGGCCGGATGATCATGACAACCGACTGGATTTTTTCGTTATGCTCACAATATCATACAAATGATTTTTCAAAAATTGGCGGTACTCGTGATCATCCGAGCAAAGAAACTCGTCTCCTTTAGATTAGCGTTCAGTCGCATCAAACCCCAATATTTTAGCCGACCCTACTCCGTTTCAATGCTCATTCAACATGTTAATTCCCTTTGAAACCGCCCCCCCCCCAACGGAAGAAATATTGCATTGAAAAAATGAATAGAACTTACAATGGTGAGGATGTTCCCATCGACAGTTCTCTCTACATTGTAGTGCAGATCTCCATTCGGCGCCCTCGAATCCTGGATCAGCCTATTTCCCTCGAGAGTGTATTTAGAGGTGACCTGAAATTGTATTTTTGAGCTCCAATACCGGTTGCGATTCGTCTGATTCCACATTCGTGCCTTGCACCGAATTATCCACGCCCCGTATTGCGGACTCTACTGATTAGAATCCACGAACCCGCTACTCTTCTTCCACAATACTCATTGCTCATTCACCTTGACTCCGCCAGGACTCTCCTCTTCAAACGCCTCACCCAGCCGGAATTTCGTCACTTGGGTCTTGATGGAGGAGATCAGGGACATTGTCCAGTCCTCTCCAGAGATCTCGATAGCGAGCACAGGCCGAATCCTCGCTGCTACGTTGCGCGCCAGCATGCGATAACCGACCTTCAACGATAACACATTACATAGTTTGGCCTCGCAGCATTCCAACATGGCCCATCCTCTCTGATAGATCTCCTTTTAAACTACACGACGCGAATACTATTAACTATAATTTGAAATAAGCGAAATCGTATCTTCATTTGACGCACTCTCTTGCCAGTTGGATCCGATAGAGTGTGCAAAATGAAGAGAAGATTACCCGTATAAAGACACAAACCTCCTTCAGATAAGATTCAACATTCTCCGATGAAATGTTGAACCAATCGCCCTCAAATTGGCTCGCGAGGTTTTGAACCGCGCGAGGTCGTACATCAATCGGCATCATCGGAAGCGGAGTCTTAATTATGAAAATATTAATCTCTAAGTTGATATTTTATTCATTCTTTTACGCCTGAAGAACGAAATTGAACCTGAGTTGAAACCGCAGCCAAAGCAGCCTCCTCTGGTATAAGACAAGTGCATCTGAAAAAAGTACCATTATTTTAAAATTCAGAAATCTGTCATCTTCTGTCCATTAAAAACATAGAGATCCATTATACGATTATGCTTTCCATTTGATATCTATTCGTCTACTTTATTGAGTTCCAATTGCAGGGAAAAATGAACGCTGATCTCACTGTATTCGTAATTAATTCACTGGAAGATAATTTATTAATCTGCCATTTTTTCACATTGACGAATGGCAGATCCAACCATTTTCGACTGTTTCAATAATGGCAGATCCAACCATTTTCGACTGTCTCGAAAATGGCAGATCCAACCATTTTCGACTGTTTCAATAATGGCAGATCCAACCATTTTCGACTGTCTCAAAATGGCAGATCCAATCATTTTCGACTGTTTCAATAATGGCAGATCCAACCATTTTCGACTGTCTCGAAAATGGCAGATCCAACCATTTTCGACTGTCTCGAAAATGGCAGATCCAACCATTTTCGACTGTCTCGAAAATGGCAGATAGACCATACCCGAAACAAAAGAGCAATGGAGGCTGTTGGAGTCGAACCCGAGGCCAGCTGAACAGCTGTCCAACGCTCTAACCACTAGGCCAAGCTCTCGTTTTGTAATATCCCCTCATTCGTCGTTATAACCTCGAAGGAAGCGGTCAGACAGGACTACAGCCGCTTCGTTTTGTGGTTATATAGACGAATGAATGGGTGAGGTAGAAGAGTCGATTGGCCTAGTGGTTAGAGCGCTGGCAAACTGTTCAGCTGGCCGTGGGTTCGACTCCCACAGCCTCGATTGCTTTTTTGTTTCGGGTATGGTCTATCTGCCATTTTCGAGACAGTCGAAAATGGTTGGATCTGCCATTTTCGAGACAGTCGAAAATGGTTGGATCTGCCATTTTCGAGACAGTCGAAAATGGTTGGATCTGCCATTATTGAAACAGTCGAAAATGGTTGGATCTGCCATTTTCGAGGCAGTCGAAAATGGTTGGATCTGCCATTATTGAAACAGTCGAAAATGATTGGATCTGCCATTTTCGAGACAGTCGAAAATGATTGGATCTGCCATTTGTAAAAGCGCAAAAATGGCAGATAGTAGTATTTGCATAAATTCAAATCTATTAGAATAAAACAGGCGTGAGTAGAATGAAGTAAAAATAGTAGAAAAGTGCTGCTTGCAGTAGCTTTGTCATGCTGACATTTTCATGTTACCATTGCCAAAACTCCCCATCAAGATAAGAGTGAAGCCATTTTAAAAGATTTTTTAAAATTTTCAGTAAAAATGGTACTTTTTTTAGATGCACTTGTCTTGTATCACTTGTTCACTTTCTGTGTCGTTCGTCGTCATTTGCAGTTCCAGTTCTGTCTTCTCTTGCATCAGTCGAAGAATTTGCTCCTCCAGATCTTTGATCTAAAAAAAATATTTGCATATTGAACAAAGCTTCAATACTGTTTGGAGAAAATGTACACCTTCCGGTTCTTGAGAGCGAGCACAGTTCGAAATGTGGATGTGGTGTTCTCCAGTTCTGTCTGAATGAATTCCATCATACAAGCAATCATATTTGCTTCATACGAACGGTTTACATGTTTAGAAAAATGCACTTCGTATAATAAGTTAGTTACCTGAATCTCAGCAATTTGCGCATCGCGAGCTGCTAAGTTCTCTCGGAGCTGGGCGATCTGAATTTAAAATAGAATTTAATTTAACACAAGTAAATAAAAAAAGCTCACCGTCGCTGCATCAGATGCCCCGTTCGTCTCGAACATTTTCTACGTCGAACCAAAAACAATTAGGATATTTCAAAGACGCGAAAATAAGGGATACGACTCATTTTAAGAGCAAAAACGATTGCGCAACTTAATGCCACGTAGCGGTCAGAGTACATTCAACATCCGCATCTCGGTCGATGGGAGAGGGAAAGCATGGTATGAAGAGTCGCCGGACTCGAGATGATTAACGAAGGAGCACTCTCTGACTCTCTCACTTTCTCGTGCACTCTGCCTCTCTGATCGACGAGAGAGCATGGTTTTCTTATAGCGAAGATTCTTATCAGCATTTGTTGATAGCAAATGGTGCGATTGGCTCAGAGATTTTGATCGTACGCTAGGGAACTTGATCACTGCATCCCTATGTAAAGTTAAGGCAACGATTATTCTACAAAGTCTGCGGGCTTACTGAAAATTTTGCGACCTTTCTCGGAGAAATTTACGTCTCCCCACAAACATGCGTTTCCGATGAGCTGATTCCACTGATATCGTTGTGTCAGCGTGCAAAATATGATGCCGATAAGGGTAGCGATGATTGCATTTCTACAAGCTGACTCATCCGAATTATTCGAGGAACAATTAATGCGTATGCATCTATCAGCTCGCAATTCACATGTCAGCACTGACCTTTCTTCTCGATAGTGTTGTTTATTCGAGCGTCACTCGCCGAGCGCTTGCTTGACGAATGAGTGAAATGAAACCACTCGCAAGCGGCAAATCATTCGAGAATAAAAAGCGAGAAATGGCTCGCGAGTGCTCGGACACTCGCGAATAATTTTGCATCGAACGAGGGCGAACGAAAATATATGACCCCACATCAAATGATGGGAAGGAGAGCATAGGAGAGCATGAAAAAGAAGAATGAATAAAACTCATTCGCGATCAAATTAGAGAAAAGCACTCGCGAGTGTCGAGTTATTCGATCTAACAACACTACTTCTCAACAACAATAAAGAAATAAAAGTTTTCAAAACGACAGGTCTCGGCGGGGATCGAACCGGCCACCTTCTGCGTGTGAAGCAGACGTGATAACCACTACACCACGAGACCACCATGAAAGGGAACCGTGTGTAGTGCTAGAGACGCTCACTAAACTAGGCAACGTGTATTTTAATGAAAAATGGACTCATTATTTGTAAAAAAATCAAAGAGAAGATGAGCTGTATTGTTGTCAACGAATATGTATACAAATAGCTTTTAATTCTGTTGAATTCTCCTAATCTCTGCAATTTCTATTGCAATTCACGCTGCATTTGCATCTCTCTTCCTCCTTCATTAAATTCCCACGCTGCATGCATCACCATTCCCTTGCAGCTTGCTCAGTATTCCTTTATAAGGACCATCCCGCTCTGGTTTGCCATTCTATTCCCCGTCGCTTCAGCTTCCTCAATCACTTCTCATCTTTGTTCTATTTAACGGCTCCGGCTCAGATTCCCTGGCTCTGGCTATGCTCATCCTTATTCCAGATGGTCTGCCCCACAGCCGTCCTCTCCTCCACCCTCGCCCTGTCCCTCCTTCGCCACTCCTCCTCTCCCTCTCAATCCTTCGTCCTCTCTCCGATCTCCCTCAACACTGCCCTGTCCATCATTCATGATGGCGCGAATGGAACGACTCAGAAGGAATTGACTGATCTGCTTCTGAATGGTATTTATCGTTGTCGATTCGAAAGCTTAGTGTGAACAACAGTGCGCTGCCATGTAGTTATTGATTTTTTTGCTTTTTGAACTGCTTGACTCATGCACAAGTTTGCAGGGTGGATAATAAGTGGAACGGTATATATTTTACGATTTCCAATTCAGGTTGCTCCCCCAAATTACTAAGGCATCTCAAAAGTTAGGCTTTCACCTCTTCATGAACGAAGATTTGGATAACTTTGGAGGACATTTTCTCCATTTAGGTTGCTTCCCATCTGATGTTACTGACCTCTACTCCACAATCGCTCTCAACCTTCCTTGGTCTAATGAATCTGGCGTGGCGTTCAAGTCCGCCAATAGATTCTACGTTGATCAGTCGGTGAGTTTTTTTTATAAATGTATAAATTGCAACTTAAAATTCAGATCTCGCTCAAGAAAGAGTACCAGAAACACGTTGTAGAGAAATACAACGCCGAGGTATGCCAATGTTAAGATTCCATTCACGGTGATAATACAGGTGCAAAACCTGAAGCTCAACGACAAAACAAATGCCGCCAAAGAAATAAACAACTTTGTTGATCAAGCTACGAATGGCAAGATTAAGGACGTTATCAAAGCTGATGGAATTTCCGATGACGTAATAATCTTTTGCTGTCCTATTCGGAGTGAACATTTCAGGCAAAGGCGATTCTCATCAATGCCGTTCATTTTCTCGGTAAATGGAAGATCCCATTCAACCCCTCCTCAACTAGAAATGGAACCTTCAAAGGAGCTACTGGTGAAAGAACGGTAATCTGGATTTGAGGATACGGATTAAAATAAAGAAATTAAGATTGCATTTATGAAACACTACGGTAAAACGTTCCGTGTCAATCAGAATAACGACATCGGAACTGCGCTGGTGCTGCCGTACAAGGTAGATCAGAGATCAAAGATCAAAGATCAACCCCTAAATCTCATCCATCTCAGGACGAAGAGTTCAGCTTCTTCTATCTCATGCCCAAGGAGTCTTCGAATTTGGAGAAAATGAGGAACGAATTGACTGGAGAAAGATTTCTGAACGTTCTCAAAGAGGCCAAAGACGCGTATCTGGATGTTTGTTCACTTGGATTTTCTGTTTGAATCCTTATAAAATTGCAGATCGAAGTGCCTAAGATCAAGATCGAATCTAACCTCGATGGTGTCAATGTTCTCTCCAAACTGGGAGTCAAAAACGTCTTCAGTGACGGTGCCGACCTCTCCAAGGTACATTTATTGGTAGCTTCTTTTCAACACTTTTTTAATTGGCGCTTACTCAGTACCTGAAAGGGCCAAGAAAGACTAACAAAAAGTGCTTCTTGTAATAAATTTCCATCTCAGATCTCTTCCACGCCTCTCAAAATCGCCAAAATCACTCACAACGCTGCGATTGAGGTCATAATTAATTAGTAAAGCTATTAATTATATTATTAATCATCTGTGCAGGTCGACGAGTTCGGCACCGAAGCAGCTGCATCTACTATCATTGGATTTGTTAGTTTCAGTGCCTTCGTCACTCCTAAAATCGTCATCGATCGTCCGTTCCTCTTCGGAGTTGTTAGCAGTGGTGGAGAAATTCTCTTCCTGGGACAATTCGCTTGAAGGGTCTTTTGTGCAATAAATTATGAGCATTTCAATTTTGTCTGTGATATGTGAGGGGCATAACATATCTAAAGATCTACACAACAATAAATTGTTTATAAAAAGACTCCAAAAGATAGGTCTCGGCCGGGATCGAACCGGCGACCTTCTGCGTGTGAAGCAGACGTGATAACCACTACACCACGAGACCTCGATGCAAGAGAACCGTGCGTAGTGCTAGAGATGCTTACGAATAGAATGTTTCGACTAGTATTCTTTTTATCGAATCGAAAGTGATACAAAAGATGAGATTGCAGTGAAGCAGGCCTCTGGCCCTGTGTCTGAGCGGTCGAATGGGCTTCTAAAATCGTTTGATGATTTATCAAAATTATTGGAAGACCACTGGTTCACATAGAACAGGCCTGGCACCTCTTTTGTATCAAATCGAAAGTTACAGTACTGTGCAAAAGTATGGCCCCAAATTTCAAAGCGTCATATCTTCCCTCCAAATTGAGCTAGAGACCCACGGTTTGGAGTGATCGGTGGACAAATCATTGGGTAACAACCCCATGTGGTGTATGGGTATGCTGCCCCACAGACTCATTCGTGGCATAGGTTCTGCTGAGGGGTGGTCGCAAATATTTTATTGAAACTCGGAGGAATCTTTCCATGAGTTCTCACTTCCTGTGGTGGGAGCACATCCATTGATGAGTACAATGTACCATAAATGCCGTTGATCGCATTTCGCAATAAGCTGGGATATCGATTTTCGCAGACTCCTGAAAAATCTTTAAAGTTACATAACTTCGTTGTCAGTTGAGCAGGAGGTCCCAAATTTGGCATGTAACTTCAGTAGGTGTTGGACTAACATCCTGCAAAGTTTGAATCAAATCGGGCACTAGGCGCGAAAATTCGAAAAATTTCGGAACCCGATTTTCAGTGACTTAAAATACCTTTTGCGTCAAGCAAAAAAAAAAAAAAAAAAAAGTAAAGCGTAGACTATGCTATTGAATACGTGTGCGAAATTGCAAAGCCAGTGCTTCATATTAACGAATTTTATGATGAAATAATCGAAGAGGGAAAATGGAGAACATGTGGATCGGCTCGCATTGCCCATTCGAGAACAGTGAGCCATTAGCCTCAAAAGACGTTAATTCTCTTTGAATGATCGCTTAGTGTCATTTCAAAACAAACTGCAACAAATTCGGAAGGAATTTATCGATTTTTGACTATTTCGATTTACCTCAGTCTGAATTTTCACGATTTTTCCTCTTCGATTATTTCATCATAAAATTCGTTAATATGAAGCACCGGCTTTGCAATTTCGCACACGTATTCAATAGCATAGTCTACGCTTTACTGCACGAAATCAGATTTTTCGCTTGACGCAAAAGGTATTTTTTAAGTCACTGAAAATCGGGTTCCGAAATTTTTCGAATTTTCGCGCCTAGTGCCCGATTTGATTCAAACTTTGCAGGATGTTAGTCCAACACCTACTGAAGTTACATGCCAAATTTGGGACCTCCTGCTCAACTGACAACGAAGTTATGTCACTTTAAAGATTTTTCAGGAGTCTGCGAAAATCGATATCCCAGCTTATTGCGAAATGCGATCAACGGCATTTATGGTACATTGTACTCATCAATGGATGTGCTCCCACCACAGGAAGTGAGAACTCATGGAAAGATTCCTCCGAGTTTCAATAAAATATTTGCGACCACCCCTCAGCAGAACTTATGCCACGAATGAGTCTGTGGGGCAGCATACCCATACACCACATGGGGTTGTTACCCAATGGTTTGTCCACCGATCACTCCAAACCGTGGGTCTCTAGCTCAATTTGGAGGGAAGATATGACGCTTTGAAATTTGGGGCCATACTTTTGCACAGTACTGTATACAAAAGATGAGATCACAATGAAGCAGGTCTCTGGCCCTGTGTCTGAATGGTCGAATGGGCTTCTAAAATCGTTTTATGATTTATCAACATGAGTGGAAGACCACTGGTTCACATAGAACAGGCCTGGCACCTCTTTTGTATCAAGTCGAAAGTGATACAAAAGATGAGATTGCAGTGAAGTAGGCCTCTGGCCCTGTGTCTGAGTGGTCAAATGGGCTTCTAAAATCGTTTGATGATTTATCAAAATGATTGGAAGACCACTGGTTCACATAGAACAGGCCTGGCACCTCTTTTGTATCAAGTCGAAAGTGATACAAAAGATGAGATTGCAGTGAAGCAGGCCTCTGGCCCTGTGTCTGAGTGGTCAAATGGGCTTCAAAAATCGTTTGATGATTTATCAAAATAATTGGAAGACCGCTGGTTCACATAGAACAGGCCTGGCACCTCTTTTGTATCAAATCGAAAGTGATACAAAAGATGAGATCACAGTGAAGCAGGCCTCTGGACCTGTGTCTGAGTGGTCAAATGGGCTTCTAAAATAGTTTATTTTCCTTTTGAGTAGTTTTTTTCCTTTTTTTCCATGGCCAGAGACACTGAAATCTCATCTTTTGTATCACTTTCGATTTGATACAAAAGGGGTGCCAGGCCTGTTCTATGTGAACCAGTGGTCTTCCAATCATTTTGATAAATCATCAAACGATTTTAGAAGCCCATTTGACCACTCAGACACAGGGCCAGAGGCCTGCTTCATTGCAATCTCATCTTTTGTATCACTTTCGATTTGATACAAAAGGGGTGCCAGGCCTGTTCTATGTGAACCAGTGGTCTTCCAATCATTTTGATAAATCATCAAACGATTTTAGAAGCCCATTTGACCACTCAGGCACAGGGCCAGAGGCCTGCTTCATTGCAATCGCATCTTTTGTATCACTTTCGATTTGATACAAAAGAGGTGCCAGGCCTGTTCTATGTGAATCAGTGGCCTTCCAATCATTTTGATAAATCATCAAACGATTTTAGAAGCCCATTTGACCACTCAGACACAGGGCCAGAGGCCTGCTTCATTGCAATCTCATCTTTTGTATCACTTTCGATTTGATACAAAAGAGGTGCCAGGCCTGTTCTATGTGAACCAGTGGTCTTCCAATCATTTTGATAAATCATCAAACG